>JASDQU010100757.1:456442-469344 GCA_032191745.1 Picea mariana | reverse complement strand
ATTTTTCTTGAACGCTAAACTCCCGAACTATTTAACCTTCTGGGGCCCATGAAGTACAACTGTCACCAATAGAAGTGGTGACACATGGCCCCACCATCAAGTGACACGTGTCAGGTTCCAATTGGTCCTAAGGGCCTATCAAAAGAATGGAAACAAGTGACATGTGGCAGACCTAGGGAGGTCGGCGTCACCTCGAGGTGATGTCACGACCACATCACTTTGGCTCTCCGATACTTTGGGGATCTATTACCCACGCACAACCACAAACCATTTCTTCCAGTGTGCCGAAACTCCAAACCTTCTTAATATTTGGACATGTATCCCTTGGAATAGACGGTTCGGATTGGTTTCAGACTTTGGGACTTTGGCAGTCTTCTCCGCGTATAATTTTAAAATGACTAGAGGGATGAAGTCTGAAGGAATTCGATGTTTATCCTTCATGCATATTCTCCAGATCTAATGGATGTAAGGCGTCTTTCCCTTCCTGAACTATTCCAAGAGCTCAAGTTTAACTTTGTGGCCTAATACCACGCCTACTATGGTTTATCAAACCACTATTCCTCCTGATATTTCCAATACAACCCAGGAGATCTCTCAGCACCTTCTTGGCACTTTGTATATCAATTTTGTCCCTTTGGACAAAAATTCCTATGGAATTTATTCTATAACCACTTTTACAACCCATATAGGCTCAATGATGAAACCTTGGCTCTGATACCAATTTGTACTGTCCCCCATCCACCCTCGTCAGAGACAATGCCACTACTCCAAAATCAGTCTTCTCTAATAAAAATTTGTAATGTACCTCGGCCACCCTCGTTGGGGACAACGTTACCTCGGACAAACAAAGTATCAAGCTTTGTTATAGGTAATTAAAAATTGTCCATGCCCAGACATAGAACTGCTATGCAATGGCAGACATAGCTCTTTCTGGAATAAATCATAGATAAAACTAATAGAAATAAACAAAGATAACATGAAAACATACATGCAACGAAATAGATGATATTATTATAATAATCATAGACATGCACTAAAATACATCATCTAACCATTAAGCAAATAAATGATACTTATATGTTAATTACAATGCACCGACTGCGTGCAAACCTTCCACGAACCTCCCAGCCTTAGACCATGCTGCTCATCACTCTCAGCAGTTGGTCACTCCTGATTTGGGACTAAAATCCACCAAGAAAGGGATTTCTAGGCTAGGAAAGGACAACAGAAAGTATCACCAGTCTATGTGAATGATTTCTTCCAAGGAGCCACTTACATCCACCGCTCACAGACTCTCATTCCCCACATTCCCATCCCTCCCCAGCAATATACACCTTCAGTGTCACATAGCCCATCGACTGCTCCACCTCCCTTCCAGGGCTTCAACAATAGGTCAGACATGAATTATCATAGCTCTGTAGCTGCTACTAGTCTCCCTAGAGGAGAAATCACTTCCCCAACCAACTCTCTCACCTGGAAATATTTTCTCACATGCTTGACAACCCACATATTTAAACTACAAGCTTGACAACCTTCTTCTTCTAGCCATCTCTAAGTCAAATGGATAGATACAGTAGAAAAAATGATATGGTTCTGGTAATGACAACAAGCCACACTAGTCTAGAGGAAATGTGGGTCACGATAGAAAAATGGCTAGGGGTGAGATATGGTTTAAGCACGATGCAATTATACTATGCTTTATAAGAAAAATAGGTTAGCTTCACGGGTTACAAATTGGTATCAGAGAAGTTTGGTTTTGGAGTAGTGGCATTGTCCCTGATGAGGGTGGTTGGGGGATGTTACAAATTGGTATCAGATCAGTTTGGTTTTAGAGTAGTGGTGTTGTCCCCCGCGAGGGTTGCCGGGGGACGTTACAGAGAATATAATCAAATAAAACTAAGACAAAATGACGGAGAAAAGGATGGAAGACATTATTCATGAGTCTATGTAAAGTGGAGGGAGAATTACATAAGCCAAAGGGCATGACCAAGATCTCATAGTGGCCCTCATGATTTTGAAATGCAGTCTTAAGAATGTCTTCCTCTTTCATATGTATCTGGTGGTAGCCAAAACGAAGATCAATTTTAGTAAAATACTTGGCACCACTTGATTCATCCAAGATATCATCAATGATAGGAATGGGAAATTTGTCTTTAATGGCGATTTTTTTGACAGCGCGAAAGTCAAGATACTGACTATCTCGCTACAAGGTGATGGTCATGCTTATCTATACTATGAGAGATGCATTTACAGTTTGAGTAGGGAATATTAGACCTTTACAGGCAAAGAATATCATATATGTGTAAGATATCTACAATATGTTCATAACCATAATAAACTTATTCATCACATATCCTTTATACCATCTCTTATCATAGGGATTTTTAAATTGGCATATTCCTATGCCATCGAATGATTAGAGGCACATAGGCTAGTTCATGCATTCAAGTATATTACGATGTCAAAAATCATGTTTCAATGCAAAGATACAACAGAGAGTTGTTAGACCCAATAAAGATGCATATGATGGGAAATGGTACTAGTGTGAGAAGATTAACATTTGCTATCAGGTTCAATATATATATGTTGTTATGATTTAGTCTATTGGCTATCATATTACTCTATATATCCATGTGGTGGAACTATACGATGATATAGAGCATTAATGTAGCATAATTAATTTATACAAATCAATAATTAATAGTAGAACAAGAAAAAAAGTAACAACATTCAATATATAATTTCTATCAAGACTTCTAGAGTTTTGGGCGTTGTACTTTATTCATGTACTTTATGTTCTTCTGGGCACCATAAGTCATAAGATAAATAAATACTTTATATTATGTATGATATGATAACAATGTTCTTCTAAAAATTAACTAATCCTATAAGTATTCAAAAAATAAATATAATCTTGTTTAGCATTAGTCCAATTATTGAAATAAATTCCACTTTTTCTATAGCATCATTTGACACCATCATGTCCAAAATGATTAATTGGACATCATATAGATCCCTTGTAGTGACTTATCATATGAAAACATGCTAAAAAACTATTTCTTGCAATCCACATGGATGTTCTCTTCATCAAAGGAGGATGTGCATGCCCTTCCTCTTCAGAAAAGGTGTGTATACATTATAAAGTGGGAAAATTTATAAATTCTTGAAACTCACATTCTCCCGAGTAGGGTTTACAACACCCAATTGTACCATCTTAAAACCCATTACAAACTACCACAACCAATTCATAAGGGTACAAAATGATTCCTAATGTTAGAGAAAGAGACTAGAAGTAGAAGGACCATATTAGCACCCTCATGATGTTGGAGCAGTCAATGGTGATTGTAATTTTGAGTTTTTATGACCTTCTTGCTTCATTAAACCCTTATATTCTAAGTGGTGGCTTCTTCTCTTGGATTTGAGGTATAAAACTTCCTAATTTTCCTCAATTTTCTTCTTGGAAAGGAGTCAGATTCTAGAAGTAGTATTAAGTGGCCCAAGAGAGAAGGAACCTAGATAATGGTTATGAAATGTGTCAACAACAAGATTTCAGGTATAATGGTAATATGTATTTGTTTTCAATTCTTCTTCGAGTATTGATTACTATTTTTATCTAGATGTGTGAACTGACATTCCTAATTAGTTGGGTTGATTTAGTTATCTTCCTACTTGCAGTTTTATAACCAATTACATTGAGAAAGGTTGTTCTCTATAAGTGTGCAAATTACAGGGCTTGCATTGGTTTTTTTACAAGAATATAAAGAATAGGATAGGAGATTCATATCAAGCCAACCACTAAAACAAGGTGCATAATTTCTCTAACTGAAAGTTAGTTATAGAAATTAGTTAAAGTTTAAATTTGGGAAAATAAGTTTGCTATTGTTTGAACTATTATGTGATAGTTAAACTTCGGAGAGTAGCAGACATATTTTCCCAAATTCAATCTTTAACTACTTTCTATAACTAAATTTTGGTTAGAGAAACTATGCACCTTTTCTTGGTGGTTTCCTTGAGACAAATCTCCTATGCAAATTCCACTATGCTTGTCACCAATCCAATCTAAGCCCTGGAATTTGAACACACAAAGACAACAAAATTTCTCAATGCAATCAATTATAAAAAAGAAATTATGAAGATAAGTAAATATAACTAAATAATTAGGCAATTCAATTCACATATCCAAATGCAAATTGTAATAAACAATCACAAAACAATAACTATAAACAATTTCATTTGGGGGGAGGGGGGGTGGAAGAAGATATGTCTTCATTTTATTAATGATAACATCAATATTGAAATTATACCTAATAGCTTGTTGTCAATTCCTTTCATAACCATCCTTTGGGTTCCTCTAATGTTGAGCCACCTAAGAGAGCTTCTAGACTCTGACTCCACTCCAAGTAGAAAATTCAGGAAACATAGGATTTTTTAGACTTCAAATCCAATAGAAGAATACAAAATTGCAAAAACAATGGTATCATAAAGAAAGAAGTTCATAGAAACTCTAAATTACAATAACCTATCACTTCTCCTGGATGAGGGTGTTAATATGGTCACTCTTCCTCTATCCCCTTCCGCCAACATTAGGCCTTATTCTATACCCGTATGAGTTGGTTCAGTAGTTGGTAATGGGTTTTAGGAAGGTACAAGTGTATGGGTTCCATAAACCCCACTCAAGAGAATGTTATTTTTGAACATTTATTATTGTTTTCCTTCTTTTTAAGGTACATGCACCTTTTGTGAAGGGTAAAGACATGCACATGCACCTTTGATGAAGAGAACATGCATGTCAATTAAAAAAAAATAGTTTTTCACCATGCTTTCAGATGAGAAGTGATTGCAAGAGATATGTATGATGTCCATTTGAGCGTTTTGGACATGATGGTGTCAAATTATACTATAGAATATTTATATACATATAGCAATTGCAACTTGAAATTCCAATAGAGGGTTGGAATGGATAATTTCCATACCGGATCTTGCAATATGGCAATGAGTCAATTTGATTCTTCCCACTCCATATTCCATTAAATTTTAGTAATTTCCATATACAAATTTTACAATATGGGAATGAGTTTATCTCACTCTTTCCATTCCATATTATGTTAAATTTTATACAAGTAAATAAATAATTGTGTTCCATAACTAGTCGAATAAAATCGTATAGATGACAATTTTTTTAAAATAAATATAAATTGATAAATAGATATCTAACCTTTCAATTATAATGAATATCACTAGAAATTTAATCAATAATACACATAATAATCCAATTTATTAAATAAGTAGGAACAAACAAGGATTTACATACACCCTCTCTTCAAGAAACTTCGTCTTGAAGTTCTAGAACAAACAGAAACTATTGATGGATATCAATTGTGTCTTTCCAGGTAGTAGAGCTAGCACTATAGCTATTCCACTGTACCTTTACCTAATCTACCAAGTGACACTGAAGCTATCAATTACATTGGTCCTAATGTGTATGGGTTTATCCATCAAGGATCCCTCATCCAACATATGCAAAAAAACTCAAATGAGTTACATGAGAAGGATACAAAATACAATAACATAACATAGATACAAGAAACACATCATGCATACAATCTAATGATGATTTAAATGCAAGATGATAAGTAATCGACCCCTTTCATTCAATAATTTCAAAGGGTCCTACATTTCATGGCAACAACTTGGATCTCTTTAAAAACTTAATTAATCTCTTTTCTGGTTTCACTTGCAAAAATACGTGTCCCCAACGTTAAAACTTCCATCAATTCTATGTTCATATAAATAACTCTTTTGTTCGTCTTGTGCTTCCTTCAATATTTCTTTATTAGTTTTCATTTGTTCTTCAATTTATTGGATTACTTCCAATTTGATTAGGATTTTATACTCTATCCTATCCCAACTAAGAGGTGTCCTACATGGTCTACCATAAAACATTTGAATGGTTCCATGTTAATTGAACAATCATAACTATTATTATATGCAAATTCAACAAGAGGTAAAAACTCTTTCCAATGTTTTTGTTGATCCATCACATACTTACGTAACATATCTTCGAATGTGTCATTCATTCTTTTGGTTTTTTAATTAGTATCTAGGTGGTATGATGTACTAAAATTATGTTTCATTCCCAATGCTTCTTGCAAACTCACCCAAAATCTTCCTATAAATATTGATCCTCTATTTGATATTCTTTCAAATTCCATGTAATCTTACTATCTCATCAATGGGAACTCTTCCAATATTGGATGCTTGATAAATAATCTTTACTGGGATAAAGTGTGTACTTTTGGTCAAGGTGTCTACTACCAAAAACATAGAATCATGTCTCATTGGCATCATAGGTAATCCAACAATGAAATCCATCAAAACCACTTCACATTTTGATTTTGATATCATGTGTGGCTGTAACAATATTACTAGGTGTCGATGTTTATCCTTCATTTTCTAACACTCACAACATCTAGCCACAAAATTGACTATATCCTTTTTAATTACCTTCCATAAGAATAACAATTTTAGGACTTCATTCATCTTCTTAATCCTAGGAAAAGCCATATAAACTACCCTATGAGTTTTTTTTATATAAAGTTGTGAATTTCATCATTTATGGGTACACAAATTCTTCCATAAACTCATTGTAACCCATCATGATACAATTTGTATCCTTCATGTTTTTGGATTTTAATTAATTCATTCTCTAGCTCCAATTTAACTTCTTTGTACCATTGATCTTCTAATTGTCAATTCAATATCTTTTCTCTCAAATTTGTCTTTAATGGAAAAATTGAGAAAACACGTGGTTTGCAACTTAAAGGATTTGTAACCCTATTTATTGTTTCTTCTATGTATGATGTATAAAAAACATACTCACTTATTAATTTTGACCACTTCCTCTACCTAGCATTCAAATTACTTTGCGTAAATATGTGTTGAATTCCATGATGATTTGTCTTCAACTCAAATTTCCTTCCAACTAGATATGGTCTCAAAATCATTAATATTTGCACTATTTCCATAAGTTCCAAATTATGAATCACATAATTTTTTTTGTGCAGTTGAATATTTCTTGAAGCCTAATTAATCACCCTACCTTCATGTATTATTACTCCACCTAATACTTTCTTCAACACATCTATACATACAAGATAATGTTTATCTATATCTAGTACCTTCAAAATGAGAGTTGTCGTAAACAATTCCTTAAATTTTTGAAATGCTTCCTCACACAATTCTATCCATAGAAATTTCTTATTCTTATTTTTTAATTCATTAATAGAATTCACAATATTAAAAAATCCTTCTATAATCCTTCTATAATATCCCACCAAACCCATAAATCTATAGGACAAGTCTAAACATTTTACATTTATAACTTTTTTCGACAACCATCACTAGAATTTGGCTATGCAATTATTGGTGAAATGGAAATTTTCCATTCCTTAAATTTCATTTTTAAATGCACATATTGATTCATCACACTTGAAAACTTCTAAATCATTTGGATTGTGCAAACTCAACAACCGAAATCTATAATTCCAGGGATCCTTTTATGTTTCTGACTGGATTTTGGGGAAAAGTGGTCGAAAAAATGTGCCTAGAAAAGGTTAATACCATATAATATTTAGACTACATGTAAAACTAGGTACTTCATGTACATTGGTAGGTGTTGGTCATTGGATAATACCTTCTATATTTTTCAGGTATACCATGATTCCTTCTCCTAAAATTATATGTCCCAAGTGAAGAATTATTTACTCATAAAACAAATATTTAGAAAATTTTCCATATAGCTTATGCTCTCTAAGACATTGTGATATGTATCTTAGATGTTCTTCATTGTCCTTTGATTCACAAGAATATATTATGATATTTTCCAAAAATATTTGGACAAACATTTCAAGGTATTGTCCAAATACTCTATTCATTAAAATCACAAATACTCCTWGTGCATTTGTTAATCTGAAGGGTACTACTATGAATTCATAATGTCCAAATAAAGTATTAAATGTAGTCCTAGGAATATCTTACTTCTTTATTCTTATATGGTGATATCCCGATCTTAAATCTATTTTGTAAACACCTTTTCATCTTTTATCCAATGAAATAAATAATCAATTCTATTAAACATATATTGATTCCTTATAATCACTTTGTTTAATTGTTTATGGTTGATACTAAGTCTCCATGATCCGTCTTTATTATTTATAAATATTATAGGTGCTCCCCACGGTGATATACTTGAATGGATAAATCCCAAAAACAAAATATCTTGAAGTTTCATCTGCAACACTCATAACTCTGGAGTCATCATATAGTAAGGAGACTTTGTAATGGGTTGCATACCTAGTTTGAGTTCAATTGTGAAATCCATTTCTCTCTTACATAGTAACCCCGATAATTCCTTTCAAACCAAATAAAAAATCATGAAAACATTGGATATTGTTCTCTAGTGATTGTATCCTCCTTCTTGTTCATAGTTGTTATGGCATATATTTTACATCATTTTCTCATATTCTTCTTCAATTGTAATGCTGAAATGAATCTTAATGAGAGTATATTCATATCAACTAATATTATTTTATGTCCTACGTCATCTACAAAATAAATATTCTTATTATTACCATATAATATTGCTTCATGACTCTCTCAATAACCCATTCCTATTACTATATCATAGTGATGCAAGAACCACTTGCTATGTCGAAGCAGATCCTCGATTCCACAATTTACTGTACTGGAATCTACCTTGAATATGGTCTTTCATCATTCTTTGATAGAGCTAAACTTAGTTATATGTCACTATGCTTGGCAATTCTATTCCATTTGACAAGACTCCTCTTAAATTGGCAGATTAAACATTTTTCCTTTTGTTTAGCACCCAACAGAAAAGACTTGGCATATGATGTTAAGCGTCATATGACCTTTCAATGTGGCTTAAAGTCCCAATAGAAAATCACAAAAATTACAAATTGTACCTTCCTTTGTATTTCCGCTCCCATACACCGTTCAACACGTGGCTCTCCGCGGAAAATCACAACTTACCTCGAGTTTTGAACCCTCCACTTTCCGCTGAGATCGTGATCGTCCATTTCTGGGCTTTGCAACCTCTGCTTTCATCCTGGTCATCAATCCCTTATGTAATTGGAGCCATACATTACTTAACTCATCGATTTCCACTCTGTTCTCGATTGTTGATTCCCAAATATTACATATATTAGGAATGCTTACAGACTGTACATTCCCATTTGCTCTTAGTCTGATCCATCAATTCAATCACATGCTCCATGGAATCGATGCTCCCTTGATGAGTCAGATGTATCCCATATTTCCTGACCGATAATAGAAATGAATATACACAGCTTGAACAGAATGTTAGCATATACAAATGATATTTATAATCCAGGGTTTTTTTCACTGTAATGGGCTGTAAAGGTTTACAAAATTTACAGAATCCTTCTCGTAAGTAATTCCTTTCTAAACCATTCAAATGAATTACTGTTTATTCAATCCATGAAAACGAGAAAATCATAATCGAACCAAAAACAATCATGAGTACAGACTATTTACACAGTAAGAAAGAATCCATTAATAATCCTCTATCGATTCTTTACATCTACCTGTATTCTCTTTCCATCACACTCTGTCAATATATTTATGACCCAAATCTTCAGTCTATTCTCTGCTCTCTCTCCTCGAGCTCTGTGAGCTAGCCCTCATCTAGACTCAGCCAGATTAAACTAGGTTAAGCTATCTCAACCATCGACCAAACTTGTATTTAATTACAATGGATTTCTGTTTCCAGATCCTATGATTAAGGAACAGATTCCTTCATAATATCAACTGACCCCTATGAGTCATCAGTGACTCACTAACCATTAACAAACCCTATCTTATCTTTTACAAGTGTAAAGGATCTATAATCCTTGCCCATTATCCAAAATAACAAATTACACAAGTGTGAGACCCTAGGTCTCCTTTGATTCACTCAACTTTGATGAAGTCATGCGTGACTTCATTTTCATGAGCCTATGCTCCTGCATCATACTCCCCAGCTTAAACTAATTCATGGGCTCCTGTCCATGAGCTCCCTTCCTGCTACTTTTCCAGCATATACTCAAATATGAATTTGAGCAATGTGCTCATTCAAACAATCCCTTAATCTATCTTCCAACATTCTATCAACAAGTTTATTGACTCCTCCAGTACTGTATCAGCACTGTGTCCTGACTGCATGTAACAGACATATTCATGCTCCTCTTAATCCTGCATTCAAAACAGATTAATTTCTATCATAGAAACAAACACAAGTCAATGTGTCATAAGATAACTTCTGACATTTTAATGAATTCCTTGCATGAATTCTTGTTCAATATCTTCTTTGTTTGCTTCTTCTAACATCACCATCCTTGCTTTTCCTTTTTTTTTTTTTAAACCATGACCTCTGGTCATGTAAATGTGATATTCAATCCTCCTGGATCCCATACTTTATTTTGTAATTGTTGTTGCCCACTATTTCTATAGTGAACTTCACAATCTCTCCCAGTCATCCAAATGACTGCTTGAACCTCACTGTCATAATTCATCCTACACCTCTGCATGAGATGCCATATCTTATCGATCTCTTCATCCAGTCTGCTTCTTTGCTGAAATACTCTTGCCTGGATGCTCTTTTCCATTTCAACTTTCATCTGTCTAGAAGTATAAAGAACTTCCAAAACTTTTCCTTTCTGTTGTATAACAAATTTACTATTGTTACTTTCCTCATCATCTTCAAATTTCTGGACAATATTTAGTAACTGTCCTCTGTTATCATCTTCCTGTACAAATGTTGCTCCACACATTGCTGTAGATATTGCTGCCACCTTTACTTCATGTGTACCTCGAAAGATATCTTTTTCTGCCATATCATTCTCATGTTTGCTACTTGGCAACACTCTAACTGAGTCCTTTATACCTTCATCATTTCCTATATACTCCTCAAAGTACTTCATCTCTTCATCAAGGTTATTAAAACATAACTCTTCTACTTGAAATCCCAATTTCCAATTTGACTCAGATTTCTTCAACAAGTTCTCCAGCAATAAAATTTCTCTCTCAGCTTCTTCAAGCACAACAACATCTTCACCAATATTTCCTTCTGTACTTTCTCTCATATCATACATTCTATTCTCATCTTGATACACATATTGAACTTGTCCACCATCAAACAATACATTGATGTAACTCTTCTGCTGTAATAGTTCAAGACTGTCTTCTTCTGACAAGTATTCCTCATCATATCTAGGCTTAGAATCTTCTTCCATCTCTGTGACATCTTCAGAATTTTTTCCATCTTTAGTCACTTAAAAACCTGCATACCAATCATTAGAAATATGATATCCTTTTACAGAATTATCTTCATAAGACAATTTCTCTTTGTCATAATCTGCAAACATATCATCAGATTGAAAATCTGAATGTCTCTTCCTGCTATTCTTTCCTTCAACAGAATTCTGCATCTTCCCTTCTGTCACTGCATTTAATTCTTTATGCTTATTATCTGTTGTAGATAATATTGTCTCACTTTTCCTAGTGACCATATTCTGTCCATGTTCTTCCTTTGCAGGTTTGGAAAACATGTTTCTATCTCCTTCAATCTTCGTAACAGTTTTTGATAACTGTTCTTTATTCTTAACACCTACAAATTCTGCATTCATAAACAATTTGTCAGATTTAAAAATATGAGATTCTTGGATCTCATCAATTCCTTCACTTTCACCTTCATCTTCTCCAAGGATTTGTCCATGTTCAGGCTCACATATGCAACATTTATCCTCATACTCAATTGTCCCGAGTGCTCCTCTCATCTTAGTATTATCCTTGTTCTTTAGCTTCACCTGCAATGTATGCCATTTTACTTTCTTTGGCAGAATCCACCCATACCTTTGGTCTTCTCGATTCCTCTGTAGCAGTTTTTCAAATATCTCTAGCTGTACCTCTATTTAAGCTAATCTCTTGTCAAGTCTGTCTTAACTCAATTTTTCATGGCATTTCTCTGAACTTTTACTATGATTCTCAGTAATCATAGTTTTCCTTCTTCCATGAGCTTCTCCCTGCTCATTGTGATCTGCAACTAAGCCATCTCTACAAGCTGACTCTATCAACTTGTCCTTGAATACCATACTAAGCCCTTCCATGCTTAGTCTTCCTTTGGTATTCCTGTGAATTCCCTTTCCTGGAACCTTCACTTAAGCATCTTCGGCTTCTCTGGCTTCTACAAATCTCTCTTCTCATGAGAACATTTCATCTTGTCCTCTTTACTCCAACCTTCTGCTGGATACTATTAAGTTCATTGCCATTTTACTACTACTACCTGTCATCAACAATCTCTTTCACAATTTAGTTCAAAACAGAAATAAAAGACCATTACCTGTCAGATTCAAATAGATCTGATTCCTTAAGAACTTTGAAGTCCTTTTGATTTCCATCCTCTGCAACTTCTCTTTTCCAATCCTACCCAATATCTACTGGATTTGATCATCAAGCTTGTCCTTCTTTGCAAAACTTTATTATAGGCTCCCTAGTCTATTTTTACCAATTCTTCCCAATCAATTCCTGGAATTGGCATTCCAGTCTATAACTCTTCTCCTTACAGATTCTTGACTGTCTCACTTCAGGGAGCTATAAAATCACCATAAATCCTCTTCACTGCCTCTATACTACAGCCTTCAATGTTCTCCTGCCAGAACAGTCATACTCCTTATCTCACAATGGAGTTTCTTCTCTGATGAGTCATTTCTTCCACAACTTTATCATTATTATAAATTGAAACAAAATAACATTTCAATTTACCTCAATCAAAATTTCAAATCTGAATTTGCTATAAGCTTCCTCATCACCAGGGGATAACCATT
>JASDQU010100757.1:412190-426835 GCA_032191745.1 Picea mariana | reverse complement strand
TACTGTCAGAGCGTGAATGGGTCGAAACTTTGCAGAGATACCCTCGTGCATCTTCTGAACCGTACACCCCTTGAACTGGAAGCCTGTGTAGACTTTGGGAAAAAGTTTGTGTTTGTTCTGGAAAGTGGTTTTCATCCTCCGAATTGGAAAAAGGCCTGTGTCGTTCTGAGATAGCCTGTACATTCTATTCTGAACCATCAAGCTTGTGAGTGGAATCTCTGTACACCTTGTGAAATCCCGAAACCGAAACCGTGAGTCTATTTCGTGATTGCTGACCCTGTTTGGGAAGCCCGTGTTTGTTTCCCAGTTGGATGTTGTGGCCACGCAGTGCTGGACTGCGCGTGGCTTATTGGCCAGTTTGAATTCGTGCTTAGCCTGTGTGTAATCTCTCTCCAGGTGAGGGAGGTGACCGTGGTTTGAAGAGGAAGGATGTCAGGCCTGCGAGCAACTCTTTCCAGGTGAAAGAGTTTGTTGGGAAGTGTGTCTTCCAAAGAGTGTCCAGCACCAGCTACGGACTCTGAGACTTCCTGATCCAGCCTGTTGTCGAGGCCCAGAAGGGGAGGTTAGCACCGATGGACTTAGCGTGTGAAGGTGTATACTCCCGGGCAGAACAGGCATGTGGGGAATGAGGGTCTAGTAGTAGTGGGCGTAAGATGGCATCTTTGGGAAGAATCCTTCCAGATATTTCTGTGTTGTCTTCCCCGTAACCTCATCCTGAGTCTAGATTCCTTGCCTTGGGGTGGAGCTCGGTCCCAGCTCGGGGGTGACCCACTGTTGAGCTGATGAACAGTGTGGTCTAAGGCTGGGAGGTTCGTGGAAGGCCTGCACTCGGTTGGTGATTTCTACAGCCGTTAAAAGATAAGTATTCTGAATTATGTTTTGAACATGTTTTGGCTGTGATATATATATATTATCATGTTTTCCGTTGTGTGTAAATAAAACACTGTTGCATGCTATGGTTTGTTAATGGTAACAGTAACTTATATATTTTACTCTGCGAATTAAGTGTGTTTAATTCTGGTTAAATGGTACACTACAGGACCAGGGGATCAAACCCTGGTCCTCAGACATCGACATGCCAGGACTTACAAAGTGGCTTGGACTTAGAATTATTCTAGGGTTTGGTGCTTCAGTGCCCTGGGACATAGAAATCCCTCCTGACCTTAGTTATGAAACTTGATGGTCGAGATTTCTTCCGCCCTATGATATGATGGTGGATACTATTCCATCTCTAGATGGTTGAGATGGACCCTCTTCACTACATCGACGACTGTTATCTCTCTTTTCATTACAGGGTAATTTCAAAGAGCGATAACATGTCATTGGATGACTGGGATCAATTCCACCTCATGGATCAACGGTTACTGAGTTTCAATGATTTCATTCAATGTTGAATGGGTTATTACTTATATATTGAAATTTAGTAGTCCCACAGCCTCACACTACATCATTTTGTTCGTTAATACATAGACATGCCAAAATATACATTACAACACGCAATGGCAAAAAATGGTTTAGTGATTTAGTCAATCAGAATGCAAATCTACAAACAGTTTCACCTCTACACTTTATATTGAGCCTGTGCATGTCCAATATACGAACATGTGGATCTATTACAGGCAGATCACTGCCAATATATACATATATAAATATTTTATATACACAGGTGATATAACAAAAAAAAAACACATTAATTACATAATTCTACTCATGCACCAATTACATAGCCCTACGCATTCCTGGAAATAGATATACAAAAGTATAATCTCAAAATACATTACTCATGATTGAGGAGTATAATTACCAATTCTTGTACAAATTTAGCAACAAATTCTCACTGGTAATTCCAAAAGTAAATAATCATGACATGAAATATATAAGCATAGTCCCTGTACAATTTTAAAAATAACATACTGAACATAATAACGCAATAATATTCGTTAATAGGAATACATATTTATTCATACAAGAATTCATAAAAGTATATGGTGAACCTCTTATCTGGTATAAATAACCACCAACTACATGCAGACCTTCGACTTTAATCCCATCCATAGACTATGCTTCCCACAAAATGATAGTAGGTCACGCCTAAGCTAGGCTTAAACTCCACTTGGGAAAAATCGATTAGTATCGCAGACCATTATGATAAACATCATTAATGCTAAGATTTAAGTGTCAGCTCCATCCAACTATAGTCTCTAATTCCCCACATGCTTTCCCCACCCAAGAAGTGTGCCCCATCAGATTCTACACTTCCTTTTCGGGCTTCAGCGACAAGCTGGAAAAGAAGTCTTCGAGCCCTGTAGTTGCAATTGGCACTTTGGGAATTCAATTCCCATCGATTCTCTCACCTGGAGAGAATTCTTATGGGCTTGACAACTTACCTCTTCTAAAACATATGAGCTTGACAAATTTTCTCTTCAGTTCCATTTCACCAAAAGACACTTCCCAATTTTTCCCCCTATGATTATGGTGATGGAAACAAGTATAGATGGTAGCAGAGAAGATGATCCTCTTCCACGATGGTCAAAAAATGAAAGTTCAGATGGGAAAATACACCTCGTTCTCTCATTATATTTACATGTTCATAAAATGACACTTGTCACTTTATGATCTCCCTTTGCACCCACTTGGTGATTCGTTCCTCTCCCATAGGAACTTAGGATAACATAATTCCTATGCAACCCTAAGTTAAATTTTTAAAATTACTATTAAAAATATTCTCTTTGCCTAAGCCCCTTAACCTAATACATTTAGCCCCTTAACCTAAGGCTCTTAGCCCCTTAACCTAATATTCTTAGCCCCTTTTTCCCTTTCTCTAGTGAAGTTTATCCCCCTTACTCTTTTATCAGGTCGGTCTGTATGAAATGGTGTGATTTTATTATTATCCAATTATGATTACATAATACTCAGGATAGGCCCATAGGCCTTTTAGTATCTGGCTCACCAACCTATTTAGTACATAGGCACTCTGGACTCAAAGTAACAGGGCTTACCATCCTATATGATCAATTACAACTGGGGTAAATATGGGGTATTACAGTGGCTAGATACAAAAACAAATGTGCTCTAAAAAAATTAACTACAAAGAATAAAGACCACTTACCTTCCATATCTCATCAAATCTGTCTCTTCATTTTCATCTTTAGAAGTTGCATCTTCAAAATTTTCTTCTCTTTTCTACCCAATTCTCTCTTGTTGGAACTATCTTTTTTCAAACTCCTTGTTTTTTGACTTGTTCATTCCAAAGAGTGTAACTTCACTCTGATACCAATTTATGCACACCAAATCCATTTAACATACAAAAACACCTCAAATTTTTGGATGGTTGCTTCAATCAACATAAAACACGTGAGCCTTAAAGCACCAAGACCATATGATTAAGGTCTTACTCCTTTCTTGAAATTAACATGCAGACGAGATTGACCTTAAACACCTTTTACCTTGTCCTTAAATTCTTCTTTGAAAACGGTTAATTCTTTTAAGTTAAGTTGTTGTCAACTGACCAAATCAGATCATCGACCATCAGGATAATACCTACACACCAACACAAATTCAATTTCAGTCTGGTTGAAAGTTTGTCAACCGATCACAAGAACTACCAAGTCACCGAGACACCGAGCCACCAGGACACTGGTCCACCTTAAAATTTTCTCTTTGAACCTTTAAATGTTTATCCTAGTCCAATTAATTGGGCACTGACTGGAAATACTCCTTCAAACTATACCACTAAAGCATGGGTCCAGCCTGGTTACATTGACCACTCAAGATTGAGAACAATAAGCCACATGGAACTTTATTGTGGATCCTTTTAGAAGGAGTTAGATCTAGTCTGTTCGATCATTTTCATATGCTTATCTATTCATATGATCAATGATCAATGTTCAGATCTTGTTTTTCTTCATGTGAACGTTATCTCTGTATGCGCCTTATTGCATGATTCCAGTGTATTTTCTATGGGTTTTTCCTTTACCCTTAAAGGAACTAAGTCATTCCTCTGCAACAAGACTTCATCACTTTCGTCCACCTTTCAAAATATATGTGCTCATTAATGAGTTCATAAGAACTTCTATTCTTCAATCTCTTTCTTCTCCAAACTTATTCTCATTTCTAGATCTTTGGTTTCATTGTGCCATTCTAATCATGGAGGATTTCGTAGGAACTTAGACTCGATTCACCTTCTCAATATTGTTCTCTTGCAATCAAGACCAATCCTCCCTCTCTTACATAGATACTTGCCTTTCACCTATAGCACTCATATATGTAACCCAAGTTCGCTAGGATTCATTCACAAGCCATTAACACAATCATCCATTGGTCGTACACACATTAACATAGAAAATCCAGATAATATCAAGAGAATTCACACATAGCTTAGATTTCATTAAATTGATCTATGTACATGGTTTCTATAAACTCATAAACCATTCTACTTCTATTGGTTGATTATACAACTTGAGTGCTTCTTTGGATCTCTCTCTCTTTGTCCTAATTTCACTCTATTTGGCCACTCCCCTTCATATTTGAAGGCTTACATATTTATGTGGAATATAATCCTCCAGACCACTAAAACAAATCCCTAAAAATATTGCAATTAATTACAACAATAGCACCCTCTACTAACTACCTTTTTCCACTGTCTATTCTTGATTACATACATATGAGGATCAATAAGATAGAATCCTCCATACTTAGGAAAATCCAAACTAACCCAACTGATTTCTTTAATAAGAAATTTACATGGTGATTAGTGAAAACAAACCCTATACTTCTAGAATCATACAAACTTAGGAAAAGATACAATAATTTCATTAAGGGAACCCATTCTCTTTGGTAAATTCCAACACCCCCTAGGCCCACTCAAGAGTCAAAATGGTGGAATCTGATGGGAGTATGCTCATGCATCAATGAATCAATTGGCTAGGACACCCCTCCTTTTCCCAATATGGAACCCATCAAAATGTGTAATACAACATAGTGTACTAGCCATGTTTGTGCCTTATGAAATACATTCAACCATTAAACCCATAAATTTTCAAAACTCCCCCACTTTTAAAGTACCCTCACTACTACTTTCCACATATCTGAACTTCATTAACGAGTGCAAATAAATTTTCAAAGCAGGGTTTATCTATCTAATCACATATGAATCATGGGTGTATAATCTTATCCTTATGAATTAAAAATGGGGCACTAACCATGTCTGGACTAATTTATGTGATCTAAACCAGGCTTGTCCCAAAGAAAAATTTCCTACCCCCTTTATCAACCAATTCATTGATGAATGAGCCATCCATAAGGACCTATTCTTCATGGATGGGTTCTTGGGTATAACGAGATACAAATATGCTAGAAGGGTTAATTTATGATGACTTCCACCACCCTTTAGGGGTCATTTTATGTCTCTTTATAAGGGTTAATAGATGCCTCTTTGGATTCATCATTTCCAAGCAACAGATTACCATTTATCCATTGAAATCCCAAGCCATCATTGGGTTACCTCCTCCATGGTCTCTATGCTAGCTGTAAATCCTTCAAGGAAAGGACAACTTCTTACATAGGTTTCTCCTTGGTTATGTCACATACACCCATGGGTTCTTGCATATCTTACATAAAAAAATCAAGTTCATATGGGATGACCAAGCCCAACAATCATTCAATGCATTGAAACATGTTTTCAAATCTACACCCTTGATCAACCCCCCGACTTTGATAAGAATTGTATCCTTTATGTCTCCACCTCGATGTTCATTGTCACTAGAGTGTTAGTTCACAAGGGAAGAATGGTTTTGACCACATAATCCATTACATCCACAAGAACCTATCAGGACAACCATTGAACTACAACCATGATGAGAAGTTATCCTTGATTATGGTCAAATTTTTTCAAAAAATTCACCACCACATTCTGCTTTGCAAAACCAAGGTCATAGTATATTCAAACCCCTTGTAGTACATACTAGGTTGACCACTTATCATTGGTAAGTTTACATGTTGGATTTGTTATTCTTCAAGAGTTCAATTTGGAATTTATAGAACCCAAATTAAAGAAAGCATTGGCTTTGGCCAAGTTCATCATCTGTAAGTTTTAAACTTGTGAAGTAAAGCAATGCATACAGATTCTTAAATAAAATATAAATTAATCAATGACTCATACAGATAGTACACATATATTTACGCTGGAAACCCTTAACCGTGAAAAAACTAGCCTTCCTTGATGTTGAACCTCTCAACTCTCCATTGTATTAATTTCACCATTCACAATACAATATATAAAATATTTTAGGTATTTCGTAGCTACAAAAACCCTAATCCCTTAATCCGTGATAAATTTAGGAAAACCACTAAAAATAGTCAGAAACCTTTAGATAGAAAAAACCTCCCAAAAATAATTTCGGGACACTAGGGGGGAAATCCTAGTCCCCATTGGGCCGTAACTAGGGGGAAATTCTATCCCCCATTGGTTTGTAACTAGGGTGGAAATCCTATCCCCCATTGGGAAGTTCTCGACACACATGACCACATATGATGGGATTGTGAGATGCAGTAGTCAAATTTGAGGCAACCCCCACACACATGCAAATAATTTAACACCTACCCAACATCATCGACCTCTTAACTAATATAGTGAATCTCTCCCTAAGTAGCACCCTCTGCTCCCAACCATCTTTTCTTAATTTCATTAGAAGTTTTTTAATATAGTAACACATTAATTTATCTTCTCACAGAAAAATTTGGTACGCACCTTTCTTTCACTAACCATCAATAAATCCATCATCAAGCCCCTCATTATGTACTCATTAGAGATATCCTTTACCAAGAGGGAATTGAAACTATTTTGAGAAATGTGTTGATGATGAGGCAAGTAGGAATGAGGTCATGATGGTTACTGGACCAATGTATGTTGTTTTCCTCCTATCAATAGTGAAATATGTCTGTGAGTACAAAAGTACACATGCATGTAGGGTCACACGAGATTTGGAAACACAATCAGTATATTGGATGGCCCTTGCGACATACCCTATTTATGTCCTCTTAATAATTCGAAAACTGATCTTTGAGTTTCTATGGATGGGTGGTGGCAAAGTACATGGGTTACATCTCTGTAGTTGGGAGATACTTGCAAAGCCGAAACACCTAGGAGGTTGGGGTCTTAGGAACCTTTTCATCTTCAACTATGCCTTGGATGCAAACTCCTTATGTCATGTTTTGATGAAAGATAGGATCTGGTATGAGTTGAAAAAAGACAAATATCTACCCTACTCCTCAATGGGCACTTGGCTCTCAATAGCTACAGTTATTGAACCTTCAACCTCGCAGATTTGGAAAAAATTGATGAAATCACTGCCCCTCATTACACACTGGATAAGTTGGAAAACTGGTAATGGATATTCTATCCTAATCAGTATGGATAAGATCTTGGGCGTTGCAAATTCCTCATTACTCTATATGGAACTCCTGTTGGCTCTAAAGAATAAAAACATACGATACTTGTATCAAGTCATGGCTCAGTCCTCCTTGGATTTCATTACAAACCAGTGGAAAACCAATGATGAGTTAGGACTCTCGGGATCCTTAGCTACTGAGTGGTATTCTTTCTGCAAGGTACTCATCGATTCCGACGTCTAGCTACAGACTAGAGAAGATTCTTTAATCTGGACTGGAGGTGACCATTCATAATTACTCACTGTAAAAATTGTTTATAATGATTTGGAAAATAAATTTTGGCCAATATAGATAGCAGGGTGGTGGAGACAGATGTGGTCTTGGGATCTAGCCTACAAGATCAAACTTTTTCTTTGGTTGGCACTAGAGAAGAAAATCTTAACCTGTGATAATTTGTGGAAAAGAGGTTGGGAAGGCTCGAGATTTTGTTCACTCTATCGCATGGATGAGGATATTGTTTTACACTTGTTTGTAAATTTCCCTTTAACTCAACACATGTGGAAGTTTTTATTTACTGTTTTTAGTCTTGTTACATCATGGGAGGCAGCTCCTAAACTTATTGTTTTGAAAACTGGCTGAAAATGGAAAAAATTTATAACACACTACCTTCATTGGCCTGTTGGTATATCTAGCTGGAAAGAAATATGTGTATATTTGAATCCTGTACACCTACAATATAAGGCGTTCGATTTAAAATTAGAGGGATGGTGGAAAATTCCAGTGCACAGTACCTACAAAAATGCAAATGAAAAAGAATAAAAAAGTCAATTAAAATTAATTTGGCATCCATCTGTTAGTTCAACGGTGTTGTGAAAGAAAATGGTATTCTAAGTGGGGCTGGGGGTATCATTAAGACATCCTAAAATACTATATATAGGTGGAATTGCAACTATGGGATGGGCACAAACACTAGGGCATAACTACTTGGGGTGTGGGGTTTCTTATGATTATCTCATCATTTGGGTATTGATCAACTACAATTATTAGGGGATTCAAATACCGTGATAGATTGGTTAAAATTTAAGTATATTAACTTATGGGATGGATGGAGAATATTCATGAACTTGTAAATTTCTTCACCACCATTACATTTGATCATATCTACAGGGAAGAGAATGAGGAAGCAAACATATTATCCAAAAAAACACTCCAAGTTCCAAAAGGGAGAATCCATTTCAGCAAATGGAAGGATGGCCACGTGGGCCCCCCTCTATCATTGCGTCTCTAGTTGTGATTAAGATAGTATATCTGGGAATTCTATGACTTTTTTAGAGTTTTGGATTCCTAAAATGTTTTTTTTCTTAAGTCACCATGTACTTTCTCCTTTTTAATATTTTCGATTGGTAATTTTGAAGAGCCCGACTATATGCAACAAGAACTATGAAGGACCACTTATATATGTCTATGTGGTTTCTGTATACCATAAGAAGATGGTTGTAATAGCACAACAATGCACTCTCCTTGAGAACACCATATATTTAATATGTTGAGAAATTTTCTACTGTAAAAAAAAATAAGTTCAATGTGTTCGACAACACAGGTATTCCAACAGAGGACGAACACCTTCAGTAACCACTCACATAACCAGATAAAAAATCAACACACTAATGTTTTCATGTGGTAAAACCCCTATGGGGAAACATCCACGACCCCATCCAACGCGACCACTTGGAGCAATTTATTAATGCAAAGAAAAATATTACAAAGAGATTTTACAAGAGAGTTTATCACAATCGATCATTGGCAGATCACCCTCCATGCTCTTTAAATAAAGATCATGGACCAATTGGGTGTTAAGCCATGGATCAATGGCTGTTAAGATCGAGGAGAGTATGAACCGTCGGATCACTCTATGTTGGGAACATATTGTGACCATCGGATTTCCTAACTACAAATGCATACTAAAGAAACACACTAAGAAACACACTTTTACCTAATGACATATTATACCAAGTAGATCTTAACTAACTCCTAAGTGTCTAAATATCCTAACATCCCCCCTTAAGAACAAATTGGGATAGGATTTAAGGATTTACAATAGTGACACAATAGGAGAAGGAAGGAGACATTATAGCCTATCCCCCCTTAATAAAAACTTCCTGAACTCCTAATATAGATCGAAATTTGGAGAACTTCACTTCTGTAAGAGACTTTGTGAAAATGTTTGCAACTTGATCTTCTGTAGGAAAAAAGAGCACTTCAATAACTTGATCATGAATGAGTTTTCGGATGAAATGCATGTGTATCTCAATGTGCTTGTTGCGCTGATGTTGAACTGGGTCTTTGGCGAGCTTGATGGCACTTTGATTGTCACACCAAAGGCTAGTTGGATGGTGCTACTTGAATCCAAACTCTGAAAGGATCTATCGAAGCCACAAGGCTTCCTGACTTGCATCTACCATTGCTCGGTACTCTGCTTCTACTGAAGAAAGTGCAATAGCCTGTTGTTTCTTACGAGCCCAAGTGACAGGTCCTTAACCAAGGATGAAAACATAACCTGCAGTAGACTTTCGATAATCACGGTCACCGACCCAATTTGAATCAGTCAAACCAACCAATAAAGGAGTCCCCCTAGAACTACAATGTATATTGAATTGAACTATACCACGAACATAGCGAAGTATCCTTTTAGTTTCTTTCCAATGGCTTTCATGGGGTTTTTTCATAGATCGGGCAATAAGACTGATAACAAATGAAAGATCAGGATGGGTATGAGTCAAGTATAAGAGTCTACCAACTAACTGATGGTACAGGGTGGCATCAACTTCAGGAGAAGTACAGGTGGTAGAAAGCTTGAATCCAGACTAGAAGGGAGAAGGGGTTGGTTTACAACCGTCCATGTGAAAGCGACGAAGAAGGTCACAAGCATACTTAGACTGGGAAAGAAAAATTCCTTCATTGGTTTGCAAAACTTGGAGGCCAAGGAAATAGTGCAAAAAACCTAAGTCTGCCATTTCAAATTTCTTCTTAAGCCTGGTTTTCACATGGTTTAAAAGTTTTGAGTCACTATCAGTAAGGATAAGGTCATCAACATAAAGGAAAAGGATTATGAGATGGCTTGCTACTTTCTTGGTATAAACATTAGGATCAAAATGACATCTAGAGAATCCAGTGGTAATAAGAAAGCTATCCATTTTGGCACACCAAGCTCAGGGAGCTTGCTTGAGACCATAAAGAGATTTCTTGAGGTGCAAACAAGGCTAGAGTCATTCTGGACATAGCCATGAGGTTGTTCCATGTAGATTTCTTCTTTCAAATCGCCATGCAAGAAGGCAGATTTAACATCCATATGATGGACCTCCCATTTATGTGAGGTGGTAAGCGAAAGCACAAGGCATATGGAATTCATTTTGGCTACATGGGAAAAGGTTTCATTATACTCAATTCCTTCAACTTGGGAAAATCCTTTGGCACCTAACCGAGACTTGTGTCTTTCAACACTTCCATCTGATGCATACTTAGTTTTGTAGACCCATTTACATCTGACAAGTTTTCTTCCTTTTGGAAGAGGGACAAGTTCCCAAGTATTGTTTTCCATTAAAGAATGATACTCTTCATTCATTGTTGTATCCCAATCTGGATGACTTGAAGCTTTTGCAAATGTCTTTGGATCGTGAGTCTCTGAAACTTGAGCGAAAAGAGAAGAGGCTCATTGGAACTGTGAACACGTCCGATGCTGATTTGAAGGATCACTGACAAGATCACCAGCTGCTTCTTGTGTTGAACAGACCCATCTAGGAAGCAGTGGAGCTAGTTCTATTTCAGGTTAAAAGGACTCATCTGAAGGAGGGTGAGCAGGAGGAGGTGGATTTTCATCCTCATTGTCATCATTTGAAGAAGAAACCATATCATAAGAAGGCACAAACGTCAAAGATGGCTCGTAGGCCAAAGAAGGCACGACCATTGAATTAGGCTCGTAGGCCAAAGAAGGCACAAACATCGAATTAGGCTTGCAGGCCAAGAGATTTTCATCAAATTTAACATCTCTTCTAATAATAATTTCATTACAATGTGATTGAATAAGTCTGTAACCTTTGACATCTTCAAAATAACCAACAAATATACACTTCTCACTTTTAGGTTGCAATGATTTCCTTTTCTCATTAGGAATGTGAGCCCATGCTATACTTCCAAATACACGGAAGTGACTTACATCTAGTTTAATTTTAGTCCAAGCTTCTTCCGATGTTATATTTTTAAGAGCCTTTGTGGGAGTGTGATTTACTATGTAATTTGCACAGTTGATGGCTTCCACCTAATACTTTAGACTTAATCCCTTAGATTGGATCATACAATTAGCCATTTCTTTTAATGTGCAGTTCTTTCTCTCAGCAACACCATTTTGTTGTGGTGTATATGGAACAGTGTGTTTCATTTGGATTCCATGTGTAGTGCAATAGCTTGTAAAATTATTGTTCACATATTCGCCTCCATTATCTGTTCTTAATCTTTGAATTTGATGTCCAGATTGCTTTTCTACAAGGGCCTTGTAGGCCAAAAACTTGTCAAAAACTTCAGTCTTGATTTTTAAGAAGTAAACCCAAGTACGTCTAGAAAAGTCTTCAATGAAAGTTAAGAAATACTTGCACCCAGAAAAATAAGGAGAAGAAAGTGGACCACAGAAATCACTGTGAACAAGTTGCAAATGACCCGAGGCATGCCAAGAGGCACGTTTGTCAAAACTGTCCTAATGATGTTTGCCGAGAACACAACCGACACAAACACCATCTCTGCATGAAACAAGAGGAAGACCAGTCACCATCTGTTGATTACATAGTTGTTGCAATGAGTGATAGTTTAGATGACCAAACCGCCCATGCCAAAGTTTGCTCAAGTCATCGCTNTGATGTTTGCCGAGAACACAACCGACACAAACACCATCTCTGCATGAAACAAGAGGAAGACCAGTCACCATCTGTTGATTACATAGTTGTTGCAATGAGTGATAGTTTAGATGACCAAACCGCCCATGCCAAAGTTTGCTCAAGTCATTGCTATGAGCAACAAAAAATGATGAAAAAGTTGATGACCCAAAGTTGTCAAACTTGTACAACCTGGTAATATCATCAACAATTCCAGTTGCAAGAACATGCTTAGGATATTTTAGATCCTTGATTACAAATTGGCGAGGTGAAAACTCTACGGTTTTACCTTCTCCTGAATGAGTGATTTGATATACTGATAGAAGGTTACAAGAAAGACTTGGAACACATAATACATCATTTAAATGACCATTATGTACTTGATTTGTTCTAGATCCTACAACACTAAGAGATTTATCATCACCAACAAATATTTTCCTGGTGTTACATTCATTTAGAGCAGAAAATACGGCTTTATTCTTAGCCGTATGACAAGATGCTTCTGAATCAATAAGCCACTTATCAGAAGAAGAAGAAGTAGTAGAATTTGAATTAAAGGAGAAACCAGAAGCAGAAAGTGCATGTCCATGAGAAGAAGAAGAGAATCAATATTGATGTTGTGCTTCTTCAGCGTTGCCTCTAAAGCTACCATCTTCTTGAAACATTTGGACTCATCATGACCATCTTTATCACAAAAGTTGCAATGTCTGTTAGTATTCTTACTTTTATATTTTGCTCCTTTTTCACCAGTGGGAGCTGAAGTTGTTTGAGCAGGTTTGGGACCCTTATGTTGTTTTTTGTTGTAGAGAGGATGTTTCTTCATGGGATACTTGGGTTTATATTTCTGCTAGGTAAATAAGGCTTTGTTGGAGGGACCTGCAGTGTTGATCACTCCAAATTGTACAAGCTTATCTTCCTCTCGAATCAAAGAAGCACAAAAGGACTCAAGAGTGGTTTTTTCATAACTTTCTTCCCCTAGAGCCTCTCTCAATGCATAAAAGGTAGATACAAACACAAAATATGCACTACCTAGCTTAGAAAGAATAATATAGATGCAACACTCTTCCTCCATCTTTATCTTGCATTCTTCACATAAAATTCTAAGTGTTTTAAAGCTAAATAGATAGTCTCCAAGGCAAGAAAAATCATTTGGACTGAAGGTCAGTATTTGATTTTCTAATTGTTGTGCTCGAATAATATTGAGTTTACCAAACAAAGATTCAATCGTGTTCCAAGCTTATTTGGGGTCATCAATATCTTGAAGGTGGTACCTTAAATCAGGAGAGATGGAAATTCCGATTATTCCACGTGCTTCGTCATTCCTGTTATCCCACTTGGCTTTCTTATCAAGATCAATGGGTGTTTTTTCCTTTCCCAAGGTAATCCGGTACAAGCCTTTACTTCTTAATAAATCTTCCATATGAGATTTCCATTGGAAGTAGTTGTTGTTGGTAAGAAATACATTACTTGGATTTAGAAACTAAAACTAATTATTTGGATGGAAAGAGCTCGAAAAGTTATGTGGTTTTAAAAAAATCGGCATTGAAAACAGACTTCCAATGTTAGAGTTATGCCCTTTTAAAAAAAGGCACAATCGGTAACCAAATGACCACATGATTGTGCAAGTTGCTTTATGAAGTGACCCACTTTTATAAAGAGAAGTGGGGATCACTTTTACAATGAAGTTACTTTATAACAAAAAAGATACATGCAAAATAAATAACTCTAAAATAAAATATTAAAGCTACTTATAGTGATTCACTTTTATACTTGAAGTGAAATATACTTTACAATTTTAGCATGAACTTTTTCAAAAAAGGTAACAGTGATTCACTTTTATACTAGAAGTGAAATACACTTTACAATTTTAGAATGAACTTTTTCAAAAAAGGTAACAAAAGAGAGACTTAAACTCAAGACCTCTTACTTAATAAGGCAACTTTTAACCAAATGATCTAGCAAAACATATTGTAATGTTCAGAAGGAGGATTGGGGTTGTTGTTGTTGTTGTTGTGGAATATGACCTCAGAGAGCGTGCTAAAAAAACTCTTTTCACACAAGAAAAAGTTTTTTCTTCTCGATGATAACAAGGGTTAGATCTCGGTTAGCTTACCTGGAAGATGCACCTTCTCCTATCTGTTTCTGATTTGTCGAGATCGCACGGGGCATGGGGAAAAGAGAATACACATATGTAAAAGAGTAGCAACCCAGAAATAAATAAAACAAAACCAAAATAAAACCAAAATACTACTCTACAAATTTTTTTAAAAATGCGTATTCAATCTTTATACCTCTGGATCTGACTGTAATGGCCATATCTTGGGCAAACAGAAA
>JASDQU010100757.1:359265-408635 GCA_032191745.1 Picea mariana | reverse complement strand
TCTGGGTATATTAGTGCACCCTAGCCCAGTGCATCTCCTGGTACTCTCAGAAGGCCAACACGTGAAGTTTGGGATTTTGGTCAAATCTAGGGTTTGACCAAGTCAAGCAAGCCATGAAGAACTCTATGAAGTCTGAGAATAAGCTAGATGGAGACTCTAACTTCAGAGCATGGAATAAAAGGATTGACCTAATCCTTGCTAAGAATAAAGTGTTGGATATTGTGAAAGAAAAGATCGTGAAGCCAGAGTTTAAAAAAGGAGAAGAGAAGGAACTGCAGAACGTTGTAGCTATGGAGAAGTTCAAAGACGTCAACATCAATGCCATGAGTATCATAGTGGATTCCATAAAAGACCACTTGATACCCTACATCTCCCATCTTGACTCATCAAAGAAGATGTACAATGCCCTAACAAATCTCTTCTCAGTCAGAAACATTGGACAAGTTATGAGTCTGAAGAATGAGCTCTGTAACATGAAGATGAATGACGATGACAACATAAAATCATACTTTGTAAGGATCTCCCAGTTAAGAGATCAACTACAAGCTATTGAAGAGAACACTTCAAAAAAGGAGTTGGTGAACATAGTACTCAATGGTCTTCCCAAGACATGGGATGCATTTTCTGCAAGCATGAACACAAGGAAGGAGTACCCGACATCTGAAGAAATTTGAACTTGTTGTGCTAAAGAAGAATCAAGAATCAATGAAAAAGAGAAACCCCAAAAGAAGTACGATGATCAAGCCTTCACAACAAGATTCAAGAACTTCAAGGAAAAAAGAAAGTTTGATTCAAGAAGGAAGCCAAAACAAAGAAAAGGTATTTCATAAGTACAATTCTTCAACTGTCAAAAGTACGGTCACTACAGAAATCAGTGTCCCGAGCTAAATAAAAGGAAGGAGAAACACAAAGCATCGATTTCCGAAGAAAAGGAACCGACAAAGAAGACTAAGCAGGATGGAAGAGACTTCTTCCACTAAAAGGTAACAACACTCTTCTTATTTCTTGTACATATCTTGCTTGCATCGTCTTTGTACATATCTTGTATATCTTTGTATATCTATCTCTTGGAAAATAATGTGTTCCAAGAAGAACTATACCTATGGAAGAACAAACAAGATGAAAATGGATATCATTAGATAATACACATGAAATGATGAAATACAAATCATGTGGAAGCTATTAAGCTTAATCAATCATGAAGAGACTTAGAAGAAGCAAAGACAGAAAGAAGTCAGCAATCGAGAGGAAATTGGAAAAATACTTATGATGTTTTGTAGAAGAGAAGACACAAGTGTGGATTCGGTTAGACAAGAGAGCCAATTATATATTGCAGAAGACAATAAGGAGCAGATGGAAGCGTGGACTATGTTAGACGGAGGGAGCCAATTATATGCACTCTTACATGAAGCAAGGATTATGAGGGAGCTAATCCTATGATCCATTGAAGATAATGAAATGTATATATCCATGATAGCAGCCATGAAAGACAGTACGTGTTCAACTCAACCGCAAAAGAAGACCTCTTCGAAGAAAAGCCTTAAAGTATTCTTGGTTTTCCATCTAGATCCGTGATCCTATGATGAAAGGAAGAAGTGGAATCTCTAGGGCATGGAATCTATAAGAAACTCCATGGATCTAAAAGTAAAAGAAAAACATGAAGATTCCAAGAAAGAAACAGAAACCAGAAAAACCAGTCATTGTACCAAAGAATCACAAGATTACCATCCTGATATGAACTCACTAAAAGCAATCAAGCAGAAGAACTAAAATTCGTGATGAAGAACAGTGTATGGAAAAACTTATGAAAGCATTGCAAGATCTAGAACCAGAGTTTCTCCTAGATGGAGGGAGAAGACTATGATGATTACTTGTTCCAATACACCAAACATATCTCTGCATGAGTCATTATATCATCTACAACATCGATGAGTTGGAATTCCACATCAGATAAATGCAAAGAATGTTCTCCAGAGAAATTGAATAAAGAGCATATGAAAAGCAATCTCAAAACCTTGAGGCATACCAGAAACATACTTCTGTATGCAGATAAGAAGAAGACAACTTGGGGGAGAACCTCCAGTGCACAACAAAAGCATGGTGAAGATTTCCTAATACATCAAGATGACTACTCAGAAGATGAGATATCATGATGAAAAGAAGAAGTACTACATGAATATGATCCAGTTCTCCAACTATGATATACTCTACTGTTCAAATCTACATGAAGCCTTCACAGTGTTCCATACTATAGTACAAGCATTACATTATCCATGATAAAGTCCAGAAGGGAGAAACTGATTTCTGAAATACATATCTCCACAAATGAGCAGATAAGCATACATTTTGGTAAAGCCTCTATTCAAGATGAAAGTACTTGCATACTCAAGCTAGAGCTCATGGAAATAACTCTCTTAGATGGAAGGGAAGACTCTCCAAACTAGAAGAAGGTATGCAAACATTTATTTTTGTGATTGAAATAACTCTCCAGTTAGGAGGAAGCATCAAAAATATTATTTATCTTTGTAATTGAAAAATAGTCCAGATTGGACAGATGCTTTCCTGTTCGGAAAGTGGATTGAGATTTCTGACGGACAGTGACTTCCCATTGTAGTTAACATGGGAGGCATACTGATTGCTGATGTATCATAGACAATGGCTTCCCATTATGGGGAGTGGTCTAAGACAGTCATTCTTCTTGGCAGTCACTCTGAGTAGTGGTCAGGTAGAATGGTCCACCTCGTCGGGCAGTCATTCTTTCAAATTTCACAGTTGTGATTAGTTTCGAAGAATGGTCCGTTTTGGAGGTTGATGCAGGACAGACATTCCTTGAGGGTTATACATTCTCTCCAGCTTACACTTTGTTTAGTTTCATAGGAATGGCCCAGGGTGGGGAATGGTCTGGACAATTATTCCTCGAGGGAAAACTCATTCTCTCCAGGTTACACTTTGTTTAGTGTTGGAGGAATGGCCCAGGGTGGGGAATAGTCCAGGCTCAACAATCAGGGACAGTCATTCCTTAGGGAAGACTCATTCCCTCTAGGTTACACTTTGTTTAGTGTCGGAGGAATGGCCCAGGGTAAGGAATGGTCCAAACATTTATTAGAGAAGACTCATTCTCTCCAGGTTACACTTTGTTTAGTGTCGAAGGAATGGCCCAGGGAGAGAAATGGTCCAGGCTCAGAAATCATAAATAATCTTTCTTCCTTGTTTGTGAAGAATAGGGCAGATAGCCCATTGCTGATGAGGGTAGACATTCTTTCGGATCTCAAAAACATGAGTGAAAGATTGGCCCAGAGGATTCATTTTATATTTAACAGTATTTTTCTATGCAAGATGGCATTAGATGATTGTTATGGACAATAGAGATATACTACTGTGGTGGATATGTTCCATTGTTCGTGAGGCAGATATTCTTTCAGAGATCACAGATGTGAGTGAAAGAGTAGCCCAGATAAGTCAATCTATATCATAACATTGTTTCTATGCAGATGAAGGCTACTGTGGTGGAAGACATTCTTTCATATCTCACAGACGTGAGTGAAAGATTGGCCCAGATGATTCAGTTTTTATCATAACATTGTTTCTATGCAGGATTCTCTCAGATGTTTGTTATGAAGACTATATGACAATAGATGAGGAATACTATGGTGAATATGTTTCACTATTCGCAACCATATGTTGTTGATCAAGTACTTATGTATTACTTGATGTGGTAGTGAACCACTGGATTGTAGTTATGTACTACTATGAATAGACATAGGTGTGTTCTATCCTTGTCCTAATTTCCTTGAAGACTATCAACAGTTTATTGGAGATAATGATCATTCAGATGAATGATGAACAAAGATTTTCCAGTAGAAAACAATTTAGATCTTTTACTCCTCTTGTATCACTCTATGGTGAGAGTGACTTATCCAACATCATATCTAATTACTCAGATGAAGTATGGTTTCGAGAGTTGATGCAACTGATGGTGATGGTGATGCTCATGATCTAGTCATGAAATAGTTTAGATGACTATATTGATGTTTTCTGGTAAATGGTATGTTTTTTTGCTCAAGTCCATTACCTATAAATACCTCTCTAGCTAGGAGGGAGTGTTAATATTATGGTAGCTACGGGAGGTATTTACCCCCACGTGTGAACCTGACGAGAATATAAGACTCTGGGAAGCAAGAGAAACCCTAATGAATTGACTAATAGCCCTAGAAGCCTTTTCGGCTCAAGAAGATAATTTATATTAGGCTATTAGCCTCCAAGAGAAGAAGTCGGCCAGAAATAATAATAATATACTGAAAAGACACTATCCAGAAGGAGAATTCAGCCCCAACAAATCTAGCAGAACCAGTATAAATACAGGGCGTCAGTTCTCATTTGTCACATCTCAGGACTACATTTTTCCCAGTTGGTGCGCACTACAGTTGCAGTTGGTGCGCAAGTTTGGAGGAGGGTTGCAGGTGCAGCTGCAGTAGCAACAAGTTTTAGTATTTGGCTTGGATATCTCTTAGCTAGGGTTTGGACTATCTGATCAGCTTTTTGTGATGCACTATCCTTGGGGATTGATGCGCTACTCCTTGTTTGGCTATCTAGCCTAGGGTTTGCTTCCGGAGGAATTCTCAGGTCAAGGTTAAGGTGCTCGGAGGGAGGCTTCGATCTGTGGTTGGGTGACGAGGGTATCGTCAATGGTAAAATGAGCACACCATCTTCTATATTCTAACACGTAGTGCCGGTTCCGTCCATTATTGATTGATATTTGAACAAGTATTTCCATGGACTCCAGCAAGTGACTGAAACAATTGTTCGAGTTGGAGTCATGTGCTTCTGCTCAACAGGAGGCCTCACAAAATGAAACATTTCGAATAGAGGACAAATGCTAGTGCATGAAAATACAAAACAATGGAGACGATTTCAAGAAATTTGTTGCTTTGTTGGATAGAATTCAGTATATAAAACTAGGCACATGAACCTCGGTATTTCTGAGGACAAAGTTATCAAAACTAAATTTCCCTGCATACCCTCGTTTGAGTGGGAAGTCATTTTGGCATCTGCAGCTGAGGATACCGTGTCTGCACAAAGGGTCTAGTGTAGACCTTGGCGAACGTCCCTTTCCCTAGCATGCGTCCTAATTTGTACTTCCCCATCTGAATATTGGGCTTCATCTTTATCCCTGCTATGCAAAAAAAGAAAATCACAAATTTGTCTAGTTAGACGTTTGCGATTTTGAAGCGGATACTTCGCTCTCCGACATGCACTCCATTCCAGGGATTGTGTGTGTTTATGCAAATGTTCTATCTCTATTTTTTGCATGGGAGCTCATCTTGGACATCTTGCATGTGCATCTTACAGTGTTTTTGTGAATATAGAAGGAATTGTATCCACAATCTTTTTTGTAAATACAATTCGATTCGGTTAGGCAAAGGCAGAGGAGAATATTGACCCCCTACAAATAAAATGTTTTCAAGGCGGAAGGAATGCCTAGCTAGAGAGCTTTATTTTGAACACTCAAGCTTTATTAGAGGCAGGTCGTGGAAAGAGGAGATTCTTGGCAAAAGAAGAAAAGTCCAACACAGAACATGCAGTAACTTCTTGACAAAAGTAAAGGCCAACACAACACATGCAGACCAGTAACTTCTTGGCAAAAGAAGCAAATACCAACACAACACATGCACAAACGTCGAGAAGACATTGCCACCATGTTTAGATGAAATTTAATATACATATTGAAGAATCAAACATTTAATGTTTATGATTAATGCTTAACTCGAAGGGTAGCATTAATCCACCGTCCCAAAGGGCACTAACCATGTCTGGACTAATTTATGTGATCTAAACCAGGCTTGTCCCAAAGAAAAATTTCCTACCCCCTTTATCAACCAATTCATTGATGAATGAGCCATCCATAAGGACCTATCCTTCATGGATGGGTTCTTGGGTATAACGAGATACAAATATGCTAGAAGGGTTAATATATGATGACTTCCACCACCCTTTAGGGGTCATTTTATGTATCCTATTATTCTCTTTAGAGTGAAAAAATTCAGAGCCACCTTTCAGCATGCTATGTCCTATGTGTTCCATGACCTGGTTCACATCATTCTATTTTATCTTGCTGACATCATCACTTGTTTGAAGAAACGACCACAACACAAAGAAAAAGTCAATGTTGTATTTCTCTGGTGTTGATAGTACATCATCTTCTCAATCTCCCTTAAATGTTCCCTTTTTGTTACGAATAGATTCCTCTTGGGATTCATCATTTCCAAGCAACAGATTACCATTTATCCATTGAAATCCCAAGCCATCATTGGGTTGCCTCCTCCATGGTCTCTATGCTAGTTGTAAATCCTTCAAGGAAAGGACAACTTCTTACATAGGTTTATCCTTGGTTATGTCACATGCACCCATGGGTTCTTGCATATCTTACATAAAAACATCAAGTTCATATGGGATGACCAAGCCCAACAATCATTCAATGAATTGAAACATGTTTTCAAATCTACACCCTTGATCAACCCGCTGACTTTGATAAGGATTGTATCCTTTATGTCTCCACCTTGATGTTCATTGTCACTGGAGTGTTAGTCCGCAAGAGAAGAATGGTTGTGAGCACATAATCCATTACATCCACAAGAACCTATCAGGACAACCATTGAACTACATCCATGATGAGAAGTTAGCCTTGATTATGGTCAAATTTTTTCAAAAACTTCACCACCACATTTTGCTTTGCAAAACCAAGGTCATAGTATATTCAATCCCCTTGTAGTACATACTAGGTTGACCACTTATCATTGGTAAATTTACATGTTGGATTTTTTATTCTTCAAGAGTTCAATTTGGAATTTATAGAACCCAAAATAAAGAAAGCATTGGCTTTGGCCAAGTTCATCATCTGTAAGTTTTAAACTTGTGAAGTAAAGGAACGCATATAGATTCTTAAATAAAATATAAATTAATTAATGACTCATATAGATAGTACACATATATTTACGCTGGAAACCCTTAGCCGTGAAAAAACTAGCCTTCCTTGGTGTTGAACCTCTCAACTCTCCATTTTATTAATTTCACCATTCACAATACAATATATACAATATTTTAGGTATTTCGTATCTACAAAAACCCTAATCCCTTAATCCGTGATTAATTTAGGAAAACCACTAAAAATAGTTAAAAACCTTTAGATAGAAAAAACCTCCCAAAAATAATTTCAGGACACTAGGGGGGAAATCCTAGCCCCCATTGGGCCGTAACTAGTGGGGAAATCCTAGCTCCCATTGGGCCGTAACTAGGGGGGAAATCCTACCCCCCATTGGTTTGTAACTAGGGTGCCAATCCTAGCCCCCATTGGGCAGTGCTCAACACACACGACCACATATGATGGGATTGTGAGATGCAATCGTCAAATCTGAGGCAACCCCCACACACATGCAAATAATTTAACACCTACCCAACATCATCAAGCTCTTAACTAATATAGCGAATCTCTCCCTAAGTAGCACCCTCTACTCCCAACCATCTTTTCTTAATTTCATCAGAAAGTTTTTAATATAGTAACACATTAATTTATCTTCTCACAGAAAAATTCTTTGGTATGCACCTTTCTTTCACTAACCATCAATAAATCCATCATCAAGCCCCTCATTATGTACTCATTAGAGATATCCTTTACCAAGAGGGAATTGAAGCTATTTTGAGAAATGCATTGATGATGAGGCAAGTAGGAATGAGGTCATGATGGTTACTGGACCAATGTATGTTGTTCTCCTCCTATCAATAGTGAAATATGTCTGTGAGGACAGAAGTACATATGCATGTAGGGTCACACAAGATTTGAAAACACAATCAATATATTGGATGGCCCTTGCGGCAGTCCCTGTTTATGTCCTCTCAATAATTCAAAAACCGATCTTTGAATTTCTTTGGATGGGTGGTGACAAAGTACATGGGTTACTTCTCTGCAGTTGGGAGATACTTGCAAAGCCGAAACACCTAGGAGGTTGGGGTCTTAGGAACCTTTTCATATTCAACCGTGCCTTGGATGCGAAATCCTTATGGTATGTTTTGATGAAAGATAGGATCCGACACCAGTTGAAAAAAGACAAATATCTACCCTAATCCTCAGTGGGCACTTGGCTCTCAACAACTATGGTTATTCAACCTTCAGCCTCGTAGATTTGGAAAAAATTGATGAAATCACTGCCCCTCATTACACACTGGATAAGTTGGAAACCTAGTAATGGATATTCTATCCTAATCGGTATGGATAAGATCTTGGGCATTGAAAATTATTCATTACTCTATATGGAACTCCTGTTGGCTCTAAAGAATAAAAACATACGATACTTGTATCAATTCATGGCTTAGTCCTCCTTGGATTTCATTACAAACCAGTGGAAAACCAACGATGAGTTAGGACTCTCGGGATCCTTGGCTACTGAGTGGTATTGTTTCTGCAAGGTACTCATCAATTCCGATGTCTAGCTACAGACTAGAGAAGATTCTTTAATCTGGCCTGGAGGTGACCATTCGAAATTACTCACTGTAAAAAATGTTTATAACGCTTTGGAAAATAAATTTTGGTCGATATAGATAGCAGGGTGGTGGAGACATATGTGATCTTGGGATCTAGCCTACAAGATCAAACTTTTTCTTTGGCTGGCACTAGAGAAGAAAATCTTAACCTATGATAATCTGTGGAAAAGAGGCTAGGAAGGCTCGAGCTTTTGTCCACTCTATCGCATGGACGAGGATATTGTTTTACACTTGTTTGTAAACTGTCCTTTAACTCAACACATGTGGAAGTTTTTATTTACTATTTTTAGTCTTGTTACATCATGGGAGGCAACGCCTAAACTTATTGTTTTGAAAATTGGCTGAAAATGGAAAAAATCTATAACACACTACCTTCATTGGCCTGCTGGTATATCTGGCGGGAAAGAAATAAGTGTATATTTGAATCTCGTACACCTATAGTACAAGGCGTTGGATTTAAAATTAGAGGGATGGTGGAAAATTCTAGTGCACAATACCTACAAAAATGCAAATGAAAAAGAATCAAAAAGTCAATTGACATTAATTTGGCATCCATTTGTTAGTTCAACGGTGTTGCACAAGAAAATGGTATCCTAAGTGGGGCTGGGGGTATCATTAAGACATCCTAAAATACTATATATAGGTGGAATTTCAACTGTGGGATGGGCATAAACACTAGTGAGGAACTACTTGGGGTGTGGGGTTCCTTATGATTAGCTCATTAGTTGGGTATTGATCAACTACAATTATTGGGGGATTCAAATATTGTGATAGATTAGTTAAAATTTAAGTATATTAACTTATGGGATGGATCGAGAATATTCATGAACTTATAACTTTCTTCACCACCATTACATTTGATCATATCTACAGGGAAGAGAATGAGGAAGCAAACATATTATAAAAAAAAACACTCCAAGTTCCAGAAGGGAGGATACATTTCAGCAAATGGAAGGGTGGCCACGTGGGCCCTCCTCTATCATTGCGTCTCTAGTTGTGATTAAGATAGTATATCTGGGAATTCTATGACTTTTTTAGAGTTTTGGATTCGTAAAATGTGTTTTTCTTAAGTCACCATGAACTGTCTCCTTTTTACTATTTTGGATTGCTAATTTTGAAGAGCCCGGCTATATGCAACAAGAACTATGGAAGACCACTTATATATGTCTATGTGGTTTCTGTATACCATAAGAAGATGGTTGTAATAGCACAACAATGCACTCTCCTTGAGAACACCATATATTTAATATGTTGAGAAATTTTCTACTATAAAAAAAAATAAGATCAATGTGTTCGACAACACAGGTATTCCAACAGAGGATGAACACCTTCAGTAACCACTCACATAACCAGATAAAAGATCAACACACTGATGTTTTCATGTGGTAAAACCCCTACGGGTAAACATCCACGACCCCATCCAACACGAGCGTTTCGAGCAGTTTATTAATGCAAAGAAAAAGATTACAAAGAGATTTTACAAGAGATTTTATCACAATCGATCATCGGCAAATGACCCTCCATGCTCTTTAAATAAAGATCATGGACCAATTGGGTGTTAAGCCATGGATCAATGGATGTTAAGATCAAGGAGAGTATGAACCGTCAGATCACTCTATGTTGCGAACATATCGTGACCGTTGGATTTCCTAACTAAAAATGCATACTAATGCATACTAAAGAAACACACTTTTACCTAACGACATAGTAGACCAAGTAGATCTTAACTAACTCCTAAGTGTATAAATATCCTAACATCCCCACTTAAGAAAAACTTAGGATAGGATTTAAGGATTTACAATAGTGACACAATAGGAGAAGGAAGGAGACATTAGAGCCTATCCCCCCTTAATGAAAACTTCCTGAACTCCTAATATAGATCAAAGTTTGGAGAACTTCGCCTTTGTAAGAGACTTTGTGAAAATGTCTACAACTTGATCTTCTGTAGGGAAAAAGAGCACTTCAATAACTTGATCATGAATGAGTTTTTGGATGAAATGCATGTGTATCTCAATGTGCTTGCTACGCTGATGTTGAACTAGGTCTGTGGCGAGCTTGATGGCACTTTGATTGTCACACCAAAGGCTGGTCAGATGATGCTACTTGAATCCAAACTATGAAAGGATCTGTCGAAGCCACAAGGCTTCCTGACTTGCATTTACCATTGCTTGGTACTTTGCTTCTACTGAAGAAAGTGCAATAGACTGTTGTTTCTTATAGGCCCAAGTGACAGGTCCTGAACCAAGGCTGAAAACATAACCTGCATTAGACTTCCGATAATCAGGGTCGCTGGCCCAATCTGAATCAGTGAAACCAACAAATAAAGGAGTCCCCCTAGAACTGTAATGTATCCTGAACTGAATTGTACCACGAACATAGCAAAGTATCCTTTTAGCTGCTTTCCAATGGCTTTCATGGGGTTTTTTCATAGATCGGACAACAAGACCAACAACAAATGAAAGATTAGGACGGGTATGAGTCAAGTATAAGAGTCTACCAACTAACTGACGGTACAGGGTGGCATCAACTTCAGGAGAAGTACAGGTGGCATAAAGCTTGACTCCAGACTAGTAGGGAGAAGGGGTTGGTTTACAATCGTCCATGTGAAAGCAACGAAGAAGGTCACAAGCATACTTAGACTGGGAAATAAAAATTCCTTCATTGTTTTGCAAAACTTGGAGGCCAAGGAAATAGTGCAAAAATCTTAAGTTTGTCATTTCAAATTTCTTCTTAAGGTTGGTTTTCACATGGTTTAAAAGTTTTGAGTCACTACCAATAAGGATAAGGTCATCAACATAAAGGACAATGATTATGAGATGGCTTGCTACTTTCTTGGTATAAACATTAGGATCAAAATGGCATCTAGAGAATCTAGTGGCAATAAGAAAGCTATTCATTTTGGCATACCAAGCTCAGGGAGCTTGCTTGAGACCATAAAGAGATTTCTTGAGGCAACAAACAAGGCTAGAGTCATTCTGGACATAGCCAGGAGGTTGTTCCATGTAGATTTGTTCTTTCAAATCACCATGCAAGAAGGAAGATTTAACATCCATCTGATGGACCTCCCATTTATGTGAGGTGGCAAGGGAAAGAACAAGGCAGATGGAATTCATTTTGGCTACAGGGGAAAAGGTTTCATTATAGTCAATTCCTTCAACTTGGGAAAATCCTTTCACACCTAACTGAGCCTTGTGTCTTTCAACACTTCCATCCAATGCATACTTAGTTTTGTAGACCCATTTACATATGACAAGTTTTCTTCCTTTTGGAAGAGGGACAAGTTCCCAAGTATTGTTTGCCATTAAAGAATGATACTCTTCATCCATTGTTGTATCCCAATCTGGATGACCTAAAGCTTCTGCAAATGTCTCTGGATTGTGAGTCTTTGAACGTGTCCAATGTTGATTTGAAGGATCACTGACAAGATCACCAGCTGCTTCTTGTGTTGAACGGACCCATCTAGGAAGTAGTGGAGCTGGTGCTATTTCAGGTTCAAAGGACTCATCTGAAGGAGGGTGAGTAGGCAGAGGTGGATTTTCATCCTCACTGTCATCATCTGAAGAAGAAGCCAGATCATAAGAAGGCACAAACGTCAAAGATGGCTCGTAGGCCAAAGAAGGCATGACTATTGAATTAGGCTCGTAGGCCAAAGAAGGCACAAATGTTGAATTAGGCTCGCAAGCCAAGAGATTTTCATCAAATTTAACATCTCTTCTAATAATAATTTCATTACAATGTTATTGAATAAGTCTGTAACCTTTGATATCTTCAGAATAACCAACAAATATATACTTCTCACTTTTAGGTTGCAATGCTTTCCTTTTCTCATTAGGAATGTGAGCCCATGCTATACTGCCAAATACACGGAAGTGACTTACATCTAGTTTAATTTTAGTCCAAGCTTCTTCCGATGTTATATTTTTAAGAGCCTTTGTGGGAGTGTGATTTACTATGTAATTTGCAAAGTTGATAGCTTTTGCCCAATACTTTAGACTTAATCCCTTAGATTGGATCATACAATTAGCCATTTCTTTTAATGTGCGGTTCTTTCTCTCAACAACACCATTTTGTTGTGGTGTATATGGAACAGTGTGCTTCATTTGGATTCCATGTGTAGTGCAGTAGCTTGTAAAATTATTGTTCACATATTCGCCTCCAATATTTGTTCTTAATCTTTGAGTTTGATGTCCATATTTCTTTTCTACAAGGGCCTTGTAGGCCAAAAACTTGTCAAAAACTTCACTCTTGAGTTTGAAGAAGTAAACCCAAGTACGTCTAGAAAAGTCATAAATGAAAGTTAAGAAATACTTGCACCCAGAAAAATAAGGAGAAGAAAGTGGACCACACAAATCACTGTGAACAAGCTGCAAATGACCTGAGGCGTGCCAAGAGGCATGTTTGTCAAAACTGTCCTGATGATGTTTGCCGAGAACACAACCGACACAAACACCATCTGTGCATGAAACAAGAGGAAGACTAGTCACCATCTGTTGATTACATAGTTGCTGCAATGAGCGATAGTTTAGATGACCAAACCACCCATGCCAAAATTTGCTCAAGTCATTACTATAAGGTAACAAAAGGTAAAAAAAGAGAGACTTGAACTCAAGATCTCTTACTTAATAAGGCAACTTTTAACCAAATGATCTAGCAAAACATATTGTAATGTTCAAAAGGAGGATTGGGGGTGTTGTTGTTGTTGTTGTTGTGGAATACGACCTTGGAGAGCGTGCTAAAAAAAACTCTTTTCACACAAGAAATTTTTTTTGCTTATTGATGACAACAAGGGTTAGATCTTGGTTAGCTTACCCAGAAGATGCACCTTTTCCTACCTGTTTATAATTTTTCGAGATCGCACAGGGCATCGGGCAAAGAGCATACACATATCTAAAAGAGTAGCAACCCGGAAATAAATAAAACAAAACCAAAATACTACTCTGCAAAAATTTCTAAAAATGTGTATTCAAGCTTTATACCTCCGGATCTGACTGTAATGGCCATATCTCGGGCAAACATAAACCTTTTCAAGTGAAACAAAAAATTTTCCTGACGAAAACGAGCGCTCCGAACACAATGGAACAGTCCTCTCAGCCCAGAAATGTACAGAAATGATAGAAAATGGACATGAGGCAACTCAGCTTCACGATCTTGATCTACAACAGGAGCAAGTATTCAAACAGGCTCTGATACCATGTTCAACAACACAGGTATTCCAATAGAGGATGAACACCTTCAGTAATCACTCACATAACCAGATCAAATATCAACACACCAATGTTTTCACGTGGTAAAACCCCTAAACGGAAACATCCACAGCCCCAGTGAACGCGACCACTTGGAGCAGTTTATTAATGCAAAGAAAAATATTACAGAGAGAATTTACAAGAGAGTTTCTCACAATCAATCATCGACAAATGATCCTCCATGCTCTTTAAATAAAGATCATGGACCAATCAGGCGTTAAGCCACAGATCAATGGCCGTTAATATCGAGGAGAGTATGAACCGTCAGATCACTCTATGTTGGGAGCATATTGTGACCGTCGAATTTCCTAACTACAAATGCATACTAAATAAACACACTAAGAAACACACTTTTACCTAACGACATATTATACCAAGTAGATCTTAACTAACTTCTAAGTGTCTAAATATCCTAACACAATGTTTGTTGTAATAAATGATATATTCGTTATAGAATGGATTAATTTTTTTTTAATATATAAACCTTTACCTTGAAAGATTGATTTAATGCCTTTTTCGTGGGTGTTTTTTACAAAAGGAAATTTTATGAAAAAAAAAAACGTTTATGGTGCCCTTTTTGATAATTATATTATCATTATTCACTAGACTTAGATTTAATTAGTAATAAACAAGGATTGTTACAAAGCAACTTAGTCCCTGCATCTTAAGGGACAACTACAATGAGCCTTTTATGACAGGGACAACTGCAATGAGCCTTTTATCACTGGTTATATATTAAGGGACAAATGCAATGAGCCTTTTAATCATAATGTTGATATTTGAAAGATGATGCATTTATGGTACAAATTCAAGATCCGAATGAGGTCATCCGATGAAGCCCGACACTGTGGCGTGTAATTGTCTGCCAAAAAACTCAATCTCCATCGTCTCACAACTCGGCAATTGACTATTGGAAGGAAGATATGGAGGACTGGGTATATATATTTCTTCCATTGGTTTGTCCTATCCTTGAGCGATAGTGGAAGAATGTCATGGGTTGTATTTTTAAATGGAAATGGTGGCATTGTTTCAAGCATATTGGAATTTTAAGTTTATAAAAAGGTAGAGAAACAGAGGTAAACATATATAACTACTATTTATGTACATCATGTTGATCTCTTAGATAGATATGCCATTAAAAAACATAGTATAAATTTTATGTGAATAAACTTTGCATCTTGGCAATGTCTACGTCTTCTTTGGCTTTGGGCTTTGGAAGTCAGATGTAGAAGGTAGATGTTAAGTAAAAGTCCAATCATTTGAGAAAATCTATTTTTTTTTTTTATAATTTAGAGAAGTCTGTAACAACATTGAAGTTATAATTTAGTTAATATTATTAGAAGTGTATAACAACACATCATAACTTCATATTATAAAAAGTGTATAATATCACATCTATATGTTGAAACAAAAAAGGATTGGAATCAACTAACAAACAAACAATGAAAGGGGAGTTTGAACAAATTTGATTAATCACGTCTATAAAATTATGTAAGTCTTATTTAAATATTGTTATTGATATGTTTTCACTAACATATCAACTTCATGATTTTAAAGTCATGTCGGACTTGTCGTTCAACTTCCAACCAACGCTAACTCCATGTCCATGTGTTTTTATCCACTCATGTAAGTTGGAGACGTGGTGTCTTCATACACACGGTGGTCATGCATCTTGTCAAGATCGAACTCATGTAAATTCATTCCCATGCCATCTCATTCGAAGCTCGGTCTCTCATTTCTAGAGGGGATCGAATCATGGTCTCTCGGGTCTGCATAATTTTCAGTTAAAATGCTCAAGTAAATGCTAGTCATCAGAATCGTGGTCTCTCAGGTCTGCATATTTTTCAGTTAAACCCCTCAAGTAAATGTTGGTCATCAAGATTATACATGATTGATCAAGTAAACGTTGGTAATCAAGATTATATGCAGGCGAGAGTATAGAGATATTGATTGTTTGCTATGAAGTATTTTGTGAATTGAGTGCGTGCCTACCGGGTCTACTTCTAGGTTTATTGTTGCAACAACGGTAAGGATGTTTTCCCTCTGATTTCTTTATTCTCAACTCCTGATCGCAGTGCCGGTTCCGTCCATTATTGATTGATATTTGAACAAGTATTTCCATGGACTCCAGCAAGTGACTGAAACGATTGTTTGAGTTGGAGTCATGTGCTTTTGCTCAACAGGAGGCCTCACAAAATGAAATAGTTTGAATAGAGGACAAATGCTAGTGCATATAAGGAAACATTGATTTCTCCATTTTCTCGATAAGTAGTCGCACTATTATCGATTGTTATTAAAAATAGATTGGGTTCGGTGTGACAGGGAGGAAACTCCTTTAAAATGTTTGCTTCGGGTTGGCTACAGGTATCGGCATTTGTTTACAATTTCTTTCTGTACTTTCCTTTATTTCTATATAATAGAGAATTGATAATAAAGGTCAGTATGTCTCCTGGACCTAAATTCGGAGTTTTGATGAACGCTGTCAAGCATTGTAAATGTGACTGAAAAGCTATTAGATATGCTAATTGTTTACAGGGGTCATAGTTGCTATCCAGACATAATATGGGCGCTTGAAATTTATCGGTTACATTGGCAGCTGAGAATGGGGAGATTAACGACAGTAATGGAAGGTGCTGGTTTCAGGGCGGCCATTGTTGGTGGGATTATCCTCTTCCTGCTCTTTCACTGCACTAGATTGTTATTATTTTATAATCGCAAGCGTCTCTGCTTGATGCCTCCGGGGCCTCCCGCCTGGCCGATTATTGGGCACCTGCATCTGCTGGATGCTAAACGACCTCTTCACCGCACTCTTTCCCATCTCGCCCACCGCTATGGGGACATCATGCTTCTCAAATTCGGCCTTCGTCGGATTTTGATAGTAAGCTCCTCGGCGTTAGCCAGGGAGTGTCTCACTACCCACGACAGGAACTTCGCTTCCAGGCCACGGTTCGCTGGAGCCGAGAATTTGGGCTACGATTGCACGGCGCTCGGCCTCGATCCATATGACCGCCGATGCCGATACCTACGCAGGATCTGCACGTCCCAGGTTCTATCCCCCTCGAGGGTGGACATGTCGAAAGATATTCGAACGGATGAGGTGTCCAAGTTGGTGCGTGCCCTGCTCAAGAGCTGCACGCAGATGGGAAGTGAGCAGGCGGTGATTGTGGACGTGAGATCGATGGTGGCAGCGCTGATATTCGATATGATAGTTAGAATCGTCACCGATAAAAGCTGCCTGGGGAGCGAGGAAGATGTGCAAGAGTTTAAGGAGCTGATCAAGCGCACTACCTCTCTGCTCGGGGCATTTAATGCCGGAGATTATTTTCCGTTCCTCCGATGGCTGGATCTTCAGGGCTGCGAGCGGGCAATGAAAAAGTTAAGCAGGAGGAGGGATGAGATTTTGCAGAGAGTGATAAATGCTCACCGTGATCGCGCGAAGACGGAGATGGTCGAGAAGAATAAGAGTCTGGTAGATGTGCTCATACATTTGGTGGACAAAGGCGAAGCTGATTTTTGCAGCAACGATACCATCATCAAGGCCACCACTATTGTCAGACATTCATGCCAGTTTCAGCATTCTTGATTAGGCTTTAGGTTATGTTTCAACAGCGAAAGTTTTTTCTGAATCCTGTTACTGAAATCCCTCTTCTCGTTTTGCAGAGCATGATAATCGCAGCAATGGAAACATCCTCCAACGTTGCGGAATGGGCAATGGCATCGCTGCTGCAACGCCCTGATGCGCTCAAGCGGGCACAGGAAGAGCTGGACATAGTGGTTGGAAGAGATCGCGTGTTAGAGGAGTCGGATCTCCCAAACTTGAAGTATTTGGAGGCGATCGTGAAAGAAACTCTTCGTCTTTATCCTGCCGGGCCTCTGCTCCTTCCTCGAGTGGCCACGGAGCCGTGCACGATAGGAGGGTATCATGTGCCAGCTGGTACGCGGCTTATGGTGAACGCGTGGGTCATTCACAGAGACCCAGCAATGTGGGATCGCCCAAATGAATTTGAACCGGAAAGAKTTATGAAGTACAGTTCGACCATCTTAGACGTGGATGGCCATGATTTCAGATATATACCGTTTGGGTATGGGAGGAGGTCCTGCCCAGGCATGTCGCTGGCCATGGTCATGCTTCCGTTCATTGTGGGGAGACTGTTGCAGAGCTTCCACTGGAGCATKCCACAGGGAGGCGGAAGACTGAGCATGGAAGAAGCACCTTCTATTGCGTTGTCTAAAGCAGTTCCGTTGCAGTCGACGATCAAGCCTCGGCTTCCTCGCCATCTTTACTAAAGCTTTTGCCTTTGTTGCAATTCGGTATTGTTATATATCCAGAAACAAATAAAATGAATCAATATTGCTTCCAGGTAGCCTAAATGTTGGGATATTATCGATAACGGTATTGTAATAGATCCTGAAACAAATAAAATGAATCATTATTGCTTCCAGGTAGCGTAACTGTTGGAATTTGATCAATAAAATGCTCGTCATGTGATCTTAAAATAAAGTAACATTTATAGCATATGGGTAACACTAAAATATAGTTAAATTTATAATAGGTCGCTGATTTTATATTTTAAATTACGCGCACTTACATGTCTGGTTTGGATTTTGGTGCCTCCACCTCATTGTCTGTATTCATTTATATATTTTACGAATTTCTAATATCAAAGGTAAGAGAGTATATTTAAAAGACTTATGAAAGTTGCTTCTATCTCATCGTATATATTTATTTATATATTTCATAAATGAAATGTTAACTTTAAAATGAATATGTTGTAATCGCTTTGTGTTTATATTTATTGAAAAGTTGTTTTTAATTTAATTGAATAATTCAATTTTTCTGAAAAAACAGTTAGTAACTTTATACTTGTGAAACCTATTCATATATATTCAAACTGAACATGCATTGTCCATAATTTTATTATATAATGACTTTTTAAATCAAAATTTATATATACTTCCCAAAACAACAACATATACCTGCCTCTATGCATTAATTCAGACACTTTGAATGTCAAAGCATATCCAAAAAAACAGGGCAGCATATACATAAAGAAATTTAGAAGGGTTGAATGCAAATAAATAGCCACAAGTTTAAGAAGTTTAAGTTAGTAACTTTATACTTGTGAAACCTATTCATGTATATTCAAACTGAACATGCATTGTTCATAATTTTATTATATAATGACTTTTAAAATCAAAATTTATATATACTTTCCAAACCAGCAGCATATACCTGCCTCTATGCATTAATTCAGAAAGTTTGAATGTCAAAGCATATCCCAAAAAAACAGGGCTGCATGGCAGGATATACATAAAGAAATTTTGAAGGGTTGAATGCAAATCAATAGCCACAAGTTTATGGAATAACGCCAAATTTTGGTTAGATGTGAAAATAACACCAAAATTTGGTTAGATTTGAAAAGATAATGATTCATTATTTATCCATAATTATATTAAATATAATAATTTATTATTTATTAATAATTAAAAGAATTATATATTTAAAAGATGTAGTATATGTGATTTTAATCTTTAAAAAGTTAAAAGTTCAGAAGGTGATAAATATTTTGAAATTGTGTGAATTGTCTAACACTCAATCTCATTATGCAACACGTAAGAGTTTATTCTTATTTGAACAATGTTAATTTTCTTCTTTGTATTAGCATTAACAATGTTAATGTTAATACTGTTGATCTTTTAAATTAATGTTGACTACCTTCTTATATCTTATTTCTTTAATCCTCTAATTAAAATTTATTTTATATAACTCAATATAAAATAAATATTTGAAATTATTAATTGGGTTTAGTTTGAGTATTTGAGGGAATGATTATGATCCTTTCCACTCAGTTTCTATTCATTCTAATTTTGTAATGGGTTAATATTTTATATTTAAATGTGAATGATGTAAATTTATAATATAATTCTTAAAAATAATTTTAATAGAAAATTAAAACTTTGATTTAATTAACATTTAACAAGCTTAAAAGAAATATTCAATAAAAATAACTAATAACATGAATAACATTTTGGATTTTACATGTTAGTAGTGTGGTGTAGTGTTGGGCTCTTGTGGTGGTGATCTAGGTTTCTCTCTTCTTTGTTTATCCACTCTTTTTTTTTTTAATTCTTTGGTATGTTTTTAACTTTTCCTTGTAGTTTCCAAGAATTTTATTAAAGGTTCTTCAGCTTTATTCTTAGTCTTTTGTTGAGCATATTTTGACTTCATAGTAAAGAGGATGAAGTCACTCTTCATGTTTGTGGGCATTCTATGATATGTCTTCCAAATTGCTCAAAGGATTATGGGAAACCGCATTACTCCTCTCCTTCTCAAAAGCTTGTTTCCTCTTTGTCACTTCCTCAATACCCTTAAACAATCTACCAAAAAGGCTTATTAAGAGTAAATCCCATTGACATGTTGCACGTGTTTACACTAGTCCCGCCATTAACTGTTTTTATGGTCATCTCATAATTCACTAACAACTTTTAAGTACAACGTAGATCGACACAAGCTCATTACCAAATTCCATAGACAATATATGACATCTATCCATATATGACATGATAAATATTGTGTAGATGGGTGGAATGTTTGAGTATATCAATTTGTATAATTTATGTTAATGTTCGGATCTGAGCCCGCAACCAAAATTAATGGACACGGAGAAAAATAATTATAAAACATCATACAAGAAGCATGAACGAAATGGGGAAAATGATATCGTTATTCCTCAACCAAATCGAGAAATGAATACACAAGTCTCAAGATGCTCCTCACGGGATTCAACATTTAAAAAAAGAAACTCTCAAGCATTTTCAAGGCAATGGAAAGAAAAACACTTGAGAGTCCTCCAACCACATTGTAACTACAAGATGTGTGTTGTCACCACCCAACAATATCCAACTTGAAAACAATTTTATGATAGCTTTCCCAACGAATCAATCATCACATTTCCCGCAAGCCAGGAGAAGCCAAATGCCACTGCAACCTCTCTAACAATATTGGTCGCGTGAACATGTATACATAGTTTATTGGAGTATGGATCACTCCACCTCCTCTTAATCAACATAACCACATGATAAATTTCTACAACCATTGTATGTGATACTCGTTCTTCCAAGATACCAAAGCACCCATTTCCACTTGGCTCTTTACCTACTTTTCTATGTGTCCACTAACAACACCAACTGCATGTGAAATGCTTGAAAATTTCATCACAAACATCATCCATCCTACTACATTCGCATAAGGTACATGATACATATAATCCTTTTATTCTTTACTACTAGGACATAAATTAAATAAAACTTACAATGGAAAGCTAAAAGGGATATTTACTGGTTTTACAATGTTCATATTGAAACTCATCAATATCTTCACTAAAATTTTGTTGTGATAACCACATCTTACCATTTTTCTCATCTCTATGTACTTTGTCTTACCATTTTTCTCATCTCTATGTACTTTTATGCCCAAAATTTGTTTTGTTGATCATGGGTCCTTCATTTGAAACATTTTGACCAACTGAGCCTTTAACTTGATGAGCTCAACCATGCTTTGTTTGCAACAAGGACATCAACAAAATAACACCCATATCATAAACACAGTGATCATACTCACTTCTTAAGAAACTATGGCTCGTGATGAAGGAATCACATATATTGTACCATTTCTTGGTTACCTTAGGACACATAATGATTCTCTGAGTTTGCAAACAAATCTCCCTTTGCAATCCTAAACAACTCCTGATTGTTCCATTCACATATCTCTGCTAATGATGATTTTGTGGACAATAGGATCCCACAATCTACATCCCTTATCTCCATCACTATAACCAAAACAAATATATTTCTTTGCCGAATCTGGCTAAGCCAACCAAGTGATTGTTCACCTCTCACCTCCAAGCTAATTTTAATGGACTATCCTAAGCCCTTTTAAAGGATTCATTACATGAGATCCAGTGGTTATAAAACCCTGGGCTACCAAGACCATGTGTCAAAAAACATNTTCCCTTCACCAAATCTAGACAAACCTCCTCTAAAATAAGGTTATCCAGGAATATCGCATGCCCCCCTCCTATCACCTAGGTCTACATCTACACTTTACCGATGAAATTTCAAACCCGGGGTTTCCATCCTAACCAAGGATTACAGTTGTATTCACATTTACGAAAATAAAATGCCAAATCCACCTTGAACTTTGCATTCCAAAACCTTCTCCTTTTTATGGACTAACCACTAGTCACCATTGCTTCAAATCAGAGTGACCCCATCAACACACTTCTTCCATGATTGACTTACCACCATCACCGAAAAATGTAATTTTCCCTTCTCTACTGGTCCATGATCATGTGGTTGAGGTATTCTACCAAACACTCCACATGCACTCTCTTTGTTGGTCCCAATATACTCATTTTCTGCCTTCCCAGGTACATGCCTAACATGACCAAGCTACCTAACTATACAGTGACCCCATCCTCAAACTTGACATACATATACACAAGAGATTTCTTTCTCTCCATGGTGCATCCACCATGTGATCCAGATTTTATGAGAAGAATGAAATGACTACAAATTATTAACAAGTTCTTAACATAAAATAACAGAAATACAGTAAAACTGGTTTTCTATTCAATAAGGAAATAAGTTGAAACTGTAAAATGCAGCGGAAACAGGCTTGCTGGAATGGTGGCGGCTTATCTCTGAGGAGAGATGTGACGGTTGCGCTCATTCACAAGAAGATGATTACAATGAGGCTCTGAAGGCATTTCTACAATAAACGGGAATTCCAAAACCCCTAGACATCCAAAAACCTAACCCTAGGAGATGAAGTGCCAAAATTCATGTGGGCCCCATCTAGGTAAGTTAGTACATCAACTTCTTGGGGTCGTAACTTTTGCATACAATCTTTTTTTTAGGCGTATGATAGCCCGTTGGAAAGGTATCATAGAGGAGATTCATTTTGGGGGATAAATCATGCCTTGAAAAATCATTGAGAATATCTATCCCGAAAAACCTTCATTTAGGCCTTCAAAATGGCCCCGAAAGTTAAAACTGCTAAAAATAGTAAATTGACAAAATTGCCAGAAAACTGTTTTGAGCGAGTAGAAAAATGTGGGTGGCCACCGATATCCACCCGGATCAATCCTCCCTTATTAGGAAGCAATGGTATCCATTGCATTGAGTTCCCCCATCAGATGAGGAAATTTTTGTTGAATTTGGCCCTGGGTGAGCCACTTGCCTTGGTGCAGGAGCTGCCCTGCTTTGATGACTAGATAAAGCTGGATCCTTTGTTGTCGAGCTCCCTTGATATGTGTGTCCACAATATTATCACTGGATGCCTGTTGTATGGACTCGAGGTTGAGATCTGTTGGTGTCAACTATTTTGCTACATCTGAGATGTCCAATAATAGTGGGAAATAAGGGCGAAGGAGATCCACGTTGAACAATGGGTGCAGGCCAAGGAAAGGAGGAATGTTGATCTCAAAATATTTATCCCCCACGGCCTTGTTGATGGTGTACATCCCATAATGGAGTGGGCGAAGCTTCCAATGGGGTCTTGTAAGGTGTTTTTTCTGCAAGTGCAACCAAAATTTGTCGCCCACCTGAAACTTATGTGGCACCCAATGTTTATCATGGCACTGCTTGTACTTGTCATTGGACTTCTGTAGGATATCCTGACCCTGTTGGCGGATGTGTTGGATCCGCTCAATGAACTGGGTGGCTTTGACGAATTTAGTTGGAGCAAGAGATGAGTCGGTCAAGGTGACCGCAAGGGGAAGTGCAACATCTATGGGACCCAATGGTTGGAATCCCAACCCCACCTGAAAGGGGATATGGTCAGTGGTGCTATGAAGGGCTCAGTTGTAGCTATGTTGGACATAGGGAAGGCTCTCATCCCATTTGCGAGGGTGATTTGAATTATACATGTGAAGGATATGCACAATCATTCAATTTACAACCTCGATTTGGCTATCTGTTTAGGGGTGGAAGGCCATGAATTTTGTGAGCTTGTCCAGTAGTGACCAGAGGCTCGAGTGGAATGTGCTGAGAAATCGACTATCCCAATCTGAGACAATGGTTTGTGGGATTCCAAAATGTACCCAGGCTTGTTCAAAGAAGAGATTGGCAGTGGCCTCTACTGTGATTTTATTCGTGTAGGCAACTATAATTGCCATCTTAGAAAAGCAATCAACAACCACAAAAACACAGTCATTTCCCCGCTTGGTGGATGGGAGGTTCGACATGTAGTCCATTGATATGGATTCCCATGGCTTGTCAGGAGTAGGAAGAGGGGTGTACATGCCCTGTTTCTTAGTGGTCATTTTGGCAATAGCACAGGCAATGCAGGACTTGATATACTTGTTGATCTCTTGTTGAAGCTTTGGCCAGTAGAAATGTTTCTGTAGCATCACCACTATCTTTTCAATGCCGAAGTGTCCTACCACCCGACGATAGTGGGCTTCCCAGATCATCTTCGCTCACTCGTTTGATGGAACACAGATATGGCCTAGACAACACAACAACCCATCTTGAAGATGGAAAATATTGACAACTGTGTTTGCACCCAACATTTGGTAGTTGGTGGCGAAGTCTGAGTCTATATCATAGAGTTGGGGCCATCTAGAGGTTTCGTGGCCGCAAGAGTCTAGCACTATGGTGAGTGTCGTGACTGGTGGTCTACTGAGACAATCAATGATGCGATTGGTGCTTCTTGTTTTATACTTGATGTTGAGGTGGAATTGCTACAAGTATGTGGACCACTTTTGATGGGGATTCTTCTGCAATTTTCCTTGTGTCTGCATGAACTGCAGTGGCTTATGATTAGTGTGGATTACTGTCCCCTTCCCAAGAATGTAATGTCTCCACTGGCGACAGGATTTCACAATGGAGTACATTTCTTTGTCATAAGTAGGGTACTTACAGACATCATCCGATAGTGTCTCACTATGATAGGCCATGGGGTGGCCATGCTCAGTGAGAACGATGCCCACCGCATAGTCTGAATCATTTGTCTCGATCTCAAAGGGTTGTTGTAGGTATGTTAGTGAAAGTACTGGGGATGAGCACAAGCACTGCTTCAAATCATGGAATGCTTGTTGTTGGGACCGACCCCACACAAATTTCACCTTACCACCACCCCTGGTTATTTGGCTGAGGGCCCATGCAATATGGGAGAATCCCAGCATGAACTTGCAGTAGAAATTGGCAAGGCCCAAAGAGCTCCGAAGCTCAGTGGGTGTGGTTGGGGCTGGCCAGTGATGGGTGACTTGGATCTTGGTTGTATCCATATGTATGCCATGTTGATCAATGATGTAGCCCAGGTAATGGACCCTATCCATGCCGAAGGAGAATTTTTCCAAGTTGACATATAACTTGTGTTGTCGCAGTGTGTGCAGAACCTGTTGAATATGATACAAGTGTTCGGCCCAAGTCTTGTTGTAAATGAGAATGTCATCCAGATACACCACTACAAAAGTATTGGTGAATGCTCACAGGATATCGTCCATCATCCTCATGAAAGTGGTTGGAGCATTTCTCAAACCAAAGGGCATGACCAACCATTCAAAAAGGCCTTCCTTTGACTTGAAGGTGGTTTTCCATACATCTGTCTGTTCTATCGGGACCTGGTGGTAGCCATACTTCATATCAATCTTACTAAAGTATTTGTCCCTCGTGAGTTGATCAAGTAGGTCGTCGATTCGAGGAATCGGGTACCGGTTTCTGACTGTGATTTTATTTAGAGCCCAGTAATCAATGTAGAGTCCCCAAGTTCCATATTTCTTCTGTACCATCATGAATGGGCTCCTACAAGGTGATGAGATAGGAAGGATGTGCTCCTTGTGGAGTGGTTCTTGGATCTCTCGCTTCATCTCCTCATTCTTTAACAAAGAGTGGCGATAGACTGGCCCATTGGGCAATGGTGCGCTAGGGGTCAGATCAATGGGGTGCTTGACCTGGTAGTGCAGAGGTACCCCGATAGGTGAGGAGAAGATATCTGAGTATTCATCCACGACCTTATCTACTTACTTCTGTTGTGTGGAGAGGTTGGTCGCAGAGACCCTGGATGTGGCTGTGATCTTTCACTTATTCTGAGAGCGAATCATGAAGAAGACAAACTCCCCTGTCTAAGAGATGAACTTCCTACATTTATTAGTAGATATCAAGGAAATAACACTAGGTGGGACTGACTTGGGCATCCTGTACAATTTCCTATTCAAAGTAATAATAACAGTACAAGGCCTAGACTCATATACATCATGATATTTCCATAAATAAGGTTGGCACAAAAAAACATTACAAACTTCGAGAGGAGAAACATCACCCAATACCTTGTCTTTGAAGGGCTTGATGCCATATGACAGTCGACACTATTGGCTAATGTGAAGATGTCTTCCTTGGCAGAGCCATCCAATGGTGTAGGGTTATGGATGCGGCATTGTCAGCAGGGCCATTCACTTGACAAGCTTTGCTGACATGAGGTTCTTCTGGCTACTGCTATCAATGATGAAGTGCAGTGGGGTGCCTCTTACCCACATCTATGAATGGAAGAGGCATTCTCCTTCTTCTGACTCGTCTGGTTCACCAGGCTAGAGCTTGGTGGTAGCAATGGTGGCACTGGGTTCCACGTCAATGATACGTCTTCCCCTTTCTAGTTTTGGCTCAGAGTCAGAACCCTCATCTAATTCAGAGGATTTCACTTCAGACACCAACGACTGCTTTGAATGGCAATCAACAGTGTTATGCCAAGGGCTCTTATGGATGTCACACCACTTCCTGGTATCCTTCTTTGTCTTTCTGGTGTCCTTCTTTGCTTGCGGCTTGGACTGGTTGTCCTGATACTGTCCCTCTTTGCTCTGTCCTTTGTTATGTGGTTTGGGGCTACCCTTTCCTGGATTTTTTTGTGTGGGGTTCCGAGGCCCAAATTGTTGCGTCTTTTTTTTGAGCTTCTACTCGATTTTGACGACATATCGATAGGTTGCGCCCAAGGATGAGATGTATACAAATTCCATTTCGGTCTGTATGTATCCATGCAAAGCACCGCGATACTTGAGCACCATATGTCTCTCCGAATCTTTGATACCCATCTTGGTGCGCAAGGTATGGAAGATATTTGTGAAATCTGGCACTGCTTGGTCTCTTTCTTGCAGCAGTGTGGTCCATTTGGTATACAAGTCGTCATAACTCTGACAAGGTAGTATTGTTCCTTAATAGCATCCATGAAGGATTCCCAGGTGGCCGTGACTATAAATAATGATGGTTCCTCTATTTTCTTTTGCTCACAGAAAGTTTCCCACCAATCTTTGACATAGGGAGCGGCTTTGAGGAGCGCAAAAGTAATCTTTTCTCTATTCGAAAAGTTATGGATAGAAAAATACCCTTTTAGTATATTCAACCACTTGTCTACAAAATCTACGTCTATCTGACCTTCAAATATACAAATATCAAAGTTTATTTGTACCTTTAAGGGGGCGGCACCTCCGCTCAAAGAAGATGCGTCGCTTGTTGGTAGCCACCCAAGGATTTGTGCGAAACTATTCATCATCTCGTTCCTTTGTTGCATGAGAGCTTCCTCAATCAACATTTTAAAAGGATCTCCTATCCCATCATCTTTATGTTCTCCTTCCATGAGTGGTCGCTTGGGCGTGCGAGAGATTTTGTCCTCAAGAGAAACAAGCTTGAGACCCAACTCTTTGTACTTCAACCTCGTTGGGGACATGCATTAAGACGATAAGGAGTAGACCACTCTGATACCACTGATCCGGATTTTATGAGAAGAACAAAATGACTACAGACTATTAACAGGTGCTTAACACAAAATAACAAAGATACAATAAAAATGGTTTTCTATTCAATAAGGAAATAAGCTGAAAGTGTAAAATGCAGCGGAAACAATCTTCCTGGAATGGTGGGGGCTTATCTCTGAGAAGAGATGTGACGACTGTGCTCATTCGCAAGAAGATGAGTAAAATGAGGCTTTGAAGGCCTTTTTACAATAAACAGGACTTCCAAAAACCCTATACATCCAAAAACCTAACCCTAGGAGATGAAGCGCCAAAAGTCATGTGAGCCCTGTCTGGGTAAGTTAGTACATCAACTTCCCAAGGTCGTAACTTTTGCATAAGATCTCAATTTTAAGTGTATGATATCCCACTGGAAATTTATCGTTGATAAGATTCATTTTGGGGGCTCAAACATGTCATCATCAATCATTAATAAGCTCAATCCCGAAAAACCTTCATTTAGTCCCTCAAAATGGCCCCGGAAGTTAAAACTGCTAAAAATAGTAAATTGCCAAAATTACCAGAAAATTGTTTTGAGCCAGTTGGAAAAGGTGGGTGGCCATTGATATCCACCTAGATCACCATGTTTCATAATGAATACTTCAATTTGTGTCCTTAAATATACCACCAACTCCTCTCCTTCGTCACCATAATTCAATTGCCAAAATGCTCACCACAACATCATGGCTATAACAAGATGCCCACAACTTGGTGTTGTCCAACTCTATCAAAATTCATTTTCTATTAAATGAGACATTGATTATTACATCTTCTCACATATATTTCTACTGGATCTTGCCACATGACGATCTTATAGTTAGTGGTGAGATAAACATATGAAAAACCCATCCTACTTGTGATCGATTACAAGTCATCCGACCTTAATATTCTTCAAATATTCTCACATTTCAAATCCTCATTGCAATGGGTCTATATTCCACCAACATGCAATGAATCAAATGGTTGTAACCTTGATGGGTGGTCTACTCTTCCTTTTGGAGGGATTTCATTTAATGGCACCTACTTCACCTCTACCTTTTCCTCAATGTCGACCCCTTACAACCATGTAATTTCTTACTTCAGCCCCTATCATTTCATCCTCCTATGTGCCCCACTGCCTCTAGCTCTCTCAATCCCTCCATGGTTTTTCTTTAAAGAGTATCCAACAATCCAAAAATTGTAGGGTGCTTGTTGCCAGAGTCCATCTCCTCACGATTCTTGTAGCAGTGAGTACCAACGATCCTCTCGATGGCTTGAATGTTCTTCTCGTGGCTTGAATCTAACTAGTGACCTCGGGACATGGCACTCCTATGCTTCTAGGATCTATCCTCTACTTCCATGTCCCCGTCCCACTTCACAAATCGAACCGTTGCGCAAGGGTAAAGGCATGAATTGGGGCCTCCTCACTACCCCTATACGAGTCTTCCTACACTCGTCTCTCCTCTACTCACGAAAACCTTGATATGATACCACTTGTTGATCTGCTCACGACAACCTTGATCTGATACCACTTGTTGGGATCAAAGATTGCAACCATAATTAGTGAACAGAGAGAAAAAAATGAAAAAAATGATAACACATCATACAACAAGCAAGAACAAAATGGGGGAAATGATATTTTTATTTCTCAGCCAAATGGAGAAATAAATACACAAGTCTCAAGAAGCTCCTCACTGGCTTCTACATTTAAACAAATAAAGTCTCAAGCGTTTTCAAGGCAATGCAAAGACAAATGCTAGAGAGTCCTCCAACTGTATTGCAACCACAATGTGGGTGTTGTCACCACCCAACACTTAATTCCTATTATATTTGGGACTTGTTTGGATTTTGATAGAAATATCGCAATCATGAATGAAAGCCACCAATTAATGTAGACAAATTCCACTTATAATAAGATTTACATGATTAAACTGAATTTTTCCTTCCTCATAAAATAAAGTGAAAAACTAATTGATCAAGTGAAATATAGAAATATTCATAGTTGGATCTTAACAATAATATTAAATAAAATTTTAGTAAAATTTGAACAAATTGTTAAGAAATTGAAGAAGTGTGGCTCATAATTACAAGTTTTTGTTTAGTAGATTCACAAAATGTTTGAGAATATTTTATTGATATATTAGTGGTTTATGTTGTATAGCATTCATGCTTACAACTAGACTTATTGACATAAATAAATTCAATACGATAATATTTTTTTTAATTAACAAGTTGTAATAAAAATAAATAAATTGCACATAAATAATAATAGTAAACAATACATGAAATAGATCAATTCAATACAATTAGTCTAGATTTATCTTAGGTCCAAACTTATGATGAGAGAGATCAAATCACTCCAACTACAAAATTATTGTACATTGTTAAACTTGAGGAAAGGTTTTCACTTTGAGGGATTTTACCCTTTCACTTATAAATTTGGAGCTAAGATGGATCTAAATTGTTAATAAATTTTCACCAATCTACACTACTTAAGTCACATCATAAATATAGTTTTGAAAATGACAAAATTACGTAAATTAGGTGTATTAAATTCTCACCAATGAGCACAATTCAACCATCTTAGAAACATATATAATTAAGACTTTGCTAGAGTTGAAAATTTGTGATACTGTGACTCTAATAATTGAAATATTGTGTAGCACCTAAATATAAATATTTCCCTAGCCTTAAATTTATATTTATATTAAAGTTATAGTGTATATAAATTCCCAAGTATATCCATACTAGCAAATTGTGTACAACTTTTTCATGATCTATTTCAAGTGTGGTTTTCATAGTCACTTTAAATCCTCCACCATGTGAGAAACATTGATCTAATCCTTCATGAATAAAAAAAAGTGAAATTTTAATAGTTCAAATACCCTCTTAAGAGTAGTGAAAATAAAACGAGCATTTAATAATCCTTTAACTTGATAAAAAAATTCAATACTCTAACATTGAAGCAAGATATATACTTATTTATGTGAATGGAAGACTCATTTCCATCTTTGTAATATTTCTTATGAATAGAACGAAGAAGAACAAGGGTTACATAGGCTCTAAATAAAGTTAGTACCCTAAATGGCTAGTACAAAATAATCTCCACATGAGCCATGGAAAACGAATGTGCAGGAAATACACTATATGTGAGTTTGTAATTGCCCAATTTACTTAATGGATTGACTAATCTTATTTTTTTCACAAAAATTAACCATTTATCAACCCTAATAGAAATAACTTAAAAATAAATATCTAGTATCAAATCAGGGTTTACGTAGTATATGAAATGATAAACTGAGTATTAGACATACCACAAAATATTCTTAACCCCAAACTGTAACAACAAAAGCTTTAAAAAAAGAGATCAAGTATCAAAATAGGGTTTTACATAGTATACTAAACAATAAAATGAGTATTAGATCCTAATATAATGCAAAGAAAGATATAATCATTAAATTATATAAAAATAGGAAAAAATTGGATCAAGCATGGAACTTAATTTTCTATGGGTAGTGATCCCTTACTGAAGGAAAAATAGCGAAAATACTGGACCTACTTTTGCTTCTCTCCATAGTGCTATGGAAAAAAATTTCCCCAACATAGCGAATATGATTCCAAATTTATCCTTTCCCTTTGAAAATATGTGAATGTGATTCATCATTTGAAATATATTTTGGCTATTTGTATCTAAAAATAGTAATAATATTTTAAGATAAGGCGAAATATAACATATTTAAATAATATAAAATATTTTCCAGCTTGAACAAATTATCCTAAAATTTCTCCTTTTAGCTATAATTCACCCGTAAAAAATACCTTGCCTAACACCCCAAGGTTTTTGGTTCAAGTTGTGCAAGTTTAGCCATAGGAAAGCTAATTTCCCCATGTGTTTTGTAAGCCCTATTGAGTGATGGTAGCCCATGAAATCATGCAACATGTATCCCTCTTATTAATAGATAGGATGTGGCATCAAGTTGTAGAATCAACTACTCATACAGGTATGAGGGTGGAAAGGGGACTCGTATGTAAGCTTGATGGTGAGTTGGAGAAGTTGAATTTTCGATTAAAAGGGGAATATGAGATGGAGTAATCTTAGAGTGTGAGGAACCAAAGTATGATTAAGGGAGAGTTTAACATGTTGATGAATCATGTAGGTGAAAATGATTCCTAGAGAACAAGACAATACAAAGGATGACACCCATGTATCTCAGTAGATGGATTAATTTTTTTGTAAGTAAGACATTATATTAAGATATTAACAGTATGTACATAAACGCATGCTAAAAAATAAGTACAAAAAGATAACTAGGATGAAAAACAAAGACAAAAAAAGCATAACTAAGTTCCTACCCATGGAGGGAAACCAAGCCAAGTTTTGGAGTTAGAATTAACTCATGAAAAGTTTTGGATCAACTGATATACTAACAATATGTGTAACCCACTAACTAGATAATTATAAAAGAGATATCCAATTTTCTGTGTTAGAGAATCCTTAGATAAGACTTAGCTATAAGAGCCTAAAATTGAATTAACCATTAAAATGGGATCCTGGGGAGCTACAGGGCTAGAGTTGTCCATGGGATCCGTAGCTGGAGAATACCTTGTATGCATATGACCACCTGAATGAAACAAGAAGGATCTACCATGGTGTTTGACTAGACATTGTACCATAATCATAAGAAACTCATTTTTCTCCTCAAGGGACTCTATTCTCTGCTTAACCTGCCTCAATTCTTGGTCTTTAGGAAGCATTCCTAGATCCACCATTGTCTTGGTGTGAAAGTAGAGTTCCAAATTTCTGAAAAATTCTAAATTTATGGTTCTACTACAACCTAGGTCAGGAATAATACCCTCCACCTATTCTTCCACTTCCTCATATACCTTATAGGCCCTGGTCATCCTAACTTCTTCATCCAATGTTGGCATGGTGTCATGATCCTCTTGCGGGACAAACTCATGATAGAAATTTCTTTCTTCAAAAACATCGTTTGTTGCACACGTTTGGCGAGTAGGGGTGCAATTGGAGCTGCTACAATGAGGAGCTATGTGATCACAAGGAAAGGGAAGAGAATCCAACCAAATATAAGTAGGGTCAAAGCATTTTTCTGTAATCAACCTAAACTAGAAATCAAGAACACAACAGAGACTAGGAACACTGAAGTCCGAAAAATCACCTTTCTTTATCCTGAATCTACTAATATCCATCATGTTTGTGAGTTTTAGTAGTACCAAAATATCAATTCCCTGATCTATCATAAGAACCTTCATCACTCTGCTTCATGTCAGATCCATTTGGATCATACCCTCCATTACCCTCTCATTTGGCCAAGAAATTTGTTGTAGGGTGACCATTAACCTTGACACATGGGGGACGTTGGGATGAAGAGACATCCTGTAGCACCACCTCCCTTACATTGATTACATGATGGACAGTTGGCACCTGATCTAGGGTAGATGCATTTATTTTTATATAGAAATTAATTATCAATTGTTTGCAGGTACAAGACGAAGAATCCGTTCAAGTTAATCAATTTTGTGTAGGCACAAAAAGAATAATAAAGTTCAAGGATGAAGCTCATAGTGAAGAAATACCAAGAGAGAGTGTGCACTATAAATTACTTTCCACATCATGATGGTTCATGGTCAGCTGAAACCATTTGTGTGCAAGGTTTGTGGTCATCTGAAACCATTTGTGTGTGAAGTTCTTGGTGAGATGAAACCATTTGTGTGCAAGGTTCGTGGTCAACTGAAACTACTTGTGTACAAGATTCATGGTCAGCTAGAAACCACTGGGTGTGATGGTTTGTGGTCATTTTGAAACCACTTGAGAATTTTAATGGTTATGAGTAAGTTGAAAAATACCAGGTGATTTATGATGAGGGGAAGCGAGTGAAATGAAGCAGTATAATGAATCCTTACCATATGAGAGACAAAATTTGAAGATCAAGAAAGTTAAAAAATGAAGATGATATAATATGATGATATGATTCAATAAAGACATGGCATAGATTAAGAAAAATACTCGTTAAGGGGGTGTGTTGGAATATGTAATTCCTAATTGTCTTAATAATGTGAGAGGATATTATGTTTAATAAGGAATTTTGTTATTGAGAGGTAGAGTCAATTTGTATGTGAGTTTTTTTAGTCTATTATTTAGGAGGTTGTTAAATAGTTGGTTGTGAGAGAGAATCTCTCAAATTAAGAGTCCTAATTTGGTGTGTACTTGAGATATTCTCTCAACCTCTCCTTCTATATTGAATTAGATATGATAACAAAATGTGAACTCTATATAATGAAGTTACAACCCATTGTAAATACTAAATTATTCAATAAAATTATGTGTGTCTAATCTTGTCTACTCTCCCATGTTTTATTTTTTATTTGACATTCTATGATATCATAAAATTTGAGGGAACCACATTAGTCCTCTCCTTCTCAAGAGTATGTTTCCTTTTTGTTGTTTCATAATATCCTTAAAAAAAATATACCAAAAAGACTTAGTAAGAATAAATCCCATTGACATATTCCATGTGCTTATGCTAGTCATTCCATTAACCATTTTTACGGTCATCTCATAATTCACCCGCAGATCATTACCACATTCCATATCCATAGATGAACATAAAGATAACATACCGTATAATGCAACACCATTTCCAATAGATTATATAATTGTTCTTGCAATCTAACATTAAATCTAGCATTATGGATATTCTAAAAATGATTAGAATTTCTAGATCTATTAGTGATCTCATTTATGGACAAATAGAAGTTACATAATAATAAATTGCATAGTTTATCAATATTATTGAGATTGATTGTGTCGTCTTAAACTCTTTAATTTTTTATTTAAAAAAACATCATTAAAAAAACATCTTAGAAAGATGAAGTGTAAAGGGAATTAAATTAAATCATTGGGATTATTATATTTTGGATATATATTACAATATGAAATATGCATTATGATAGAGTTCATATTTCTCTTTCAACCTAAAATAATTTTAGGATTGTTTTCTAAATATAGATAATTTTGAAGAGGTGGATCTCTATGAAAGGAAATGGAAGAGGGAGAGGGAGAGAGAGTAAACATAATTAAGCAAACCAGAATTGTGATGCACACCCTATTAAACAATGAAATAGACTACATATAAATACATAAATCTTTGTTTCAAAATAGACAAACTACCTTGATCACACAATCTACTTGGTTGAGGAAATATTTCAACATCACATCATTCTAGAAAACAACCAGTTGGAGAGAATATCTCAAATCCAACTAGTTCCAACAACTTCCCAAAGACTAGGAAACAAACTCTATGTAGAGATGCACTTTACCTAATCGTGACCAATAACAATAATAATAATAATAATAATAATAAGTACAAATATGATCACACCTAAAACAAGAGGGAGTCATATATTCCAACACTCCCCCTTAACGACTATTTGTCTTAACCTTCGTTAGGTCAAGTCTTCATCATTGTCCTTTGAATTGAAACATCGCATGATCAACAAAGTCTATCTCTGGTCCAACCTAGTACTTTCTCTTCGTACCTCAATCATGGATCATCAAACAACCAAATTCCATATAAAGAATCAACCATCCACCAAAATGCATGGGTACCTAACCATTGCAACCACCAATATAGTAGGATTTCCTTCATGTACATGGTTCATTCAACTTCTTGGTGAACTCCTCCTGAATCTAAAACTTATGGTTTCTACATGCCTCCCACATTCCACAACCAACATGGTCCACTCATAGAGTATTATTCTGACCTGTGACATGGCTCACTTCTATAAGTGTTAAAGACTCTATAATAAAGGTTTTTTCTCTAAAAATGAATAGGGATACACGAAAAAGGGGTATGCATGCCTATCCATGTATTACAACAATATGCCCTTTACATGTTATATAGATACAGGTACATAAATTACATACTCCATCCCATGGAGATACCATGTACAAGCTCAACCATTTCAAGGACCAATACATCGAATTAATAAACATTACATCATAGACTTTCTATAAAAATGATGTGTGTCTCATATTAACAAATGGTCACGAGTTTGTCTTATCCAACACAACTCACAGAATTTACCTTGTTTGTCTGCAATCATTCTACTGCTTCTTCCCAACTTCCACTATCACAAGCTTCCCTTGGACTAAACTTTTTGCTATAATCCAGAACAACATCCTTGTTCTTCCTACTTACCATTCCAACTCAAACTTATGTCTTCCATCAAAATGTCATCTCTCCATTGAGAAAAATGTAACTCGCTTCCATCTTAGAACCAAAAAATGCTCATACTCCTCCATTCACCTATATAATTGGGACCTCATACCAGTTGGGAACCACTCGTACCTTTGGGCCAAAGACTAGTACCATGACTGTAAAGAATGAGAAATTGGTCATCCTATGGACATACTTCCATCTACCAAGACACCTAGGTACCTAACCACAATGCTCGTCAATTCACTGGAAAAAAGTTTGGACATGTAGCTAAACTTTCCTTTCCAACTACCACATCCTTTACCATACAAGCTTAGGAATGGTTATACATCACATGAATACGATCTTCACCTTCTAGGCTGATTCATACATGTTTGGACTCTTCATTTGGGTCTTTGACCTTTAATGTCATTATCAATTCATTGGATCGAATTCACTTGTCAATTGTTAGAGTGGCTAATTATAACAAAAACAATACACTTAGGGACACTCAATTTAAATGCTTCTGATTTTAACACATTTAACAAGTTCTTCTTTAGAAATTGATTTAACTAGTTCTTCTTTAGAAATTGTTATAATAATCAATTCTAACAAATAATCCACAAACTAAGTTGACTAGGCTCAACATGTTTCTCTCCACCAAAATCCAAATAAATTCAAAAACACATTCCACCACTTACCATATAAACAACAATATGACCACAACATAGCCCTTGCTACATTTGCCTTAGCCCTGGGTTATGGTTGATCTTCCTCTTCCTCATTATTGAATGAGTAAAGTATGCAACATCAGTATAAACCAATCTGCAGTAGCAAATTCTAAAACTCTAGTGCAACAATCATGCCAATCATTCGCAATTCTCTGTTGAATGGCTTAGACCTGTGAAGTGTGTCCTCCTTTCATTCTAACTCTTATATTCATGCCACAGAAGCCGTGGCGTCCCAATGAGTTTGAATGCCTTGTAACAGAGAATCGCGGTTTCAATTAGCTCAATTGGGCAGTTATTGATCTTGATCAAACCTAACTTGCTTCCCTCGTAACTGAGCGTTGGACAGGTGAAACAACAACAGAACTTGACAAGTACAACGTCTCTGAGTACGAGATAGGGGTTCAATACCATTCCAGGAGAAAACCTCGACCATGGGCTCGATTGCCACCTAGTTTTGCATCTTTTTTGAACGCCATAAGAGAAACCATTATCCTTCTATAGATATTCACCATTATGTGAACAAGAGAGCATCAAATTCCTCAATTCCTTTCAACTCTTTCGTCTTCTCAACAACCCCGACACATGTTACCCTCTTCCGCCTTCTTTACTTCTCATCCAGAATCTCTTTTCAACCGATCTTCCACAATCATAAGCGGCTTCCACAATTGCATAGTCAATACTCGGCTCGTGAGCGACGTCCATTGTCAATACGCGGCTCTGTTTGGTGGGTTGACGTGGAAAAAGTCTCCAACGCTCAGATTCAACAACCACATAGACCAACTCGATGGGATTCGAATGGAATTTCACCTACTTAGCAGCAGTGCGCCTATGGCTTCTCTCCAATCTCATTGGATGCTGAGATATGATCATATTTATCATTGACGTCCCCATTTTGCCTTCCAATTTGATAACTATGCCTTAACCCTTCTTTCCTCCAGTCAACCATGGCTCTCGAAATTTATTTTCAGCTCAAATTTCATTCGAGCGTTGAGCTACAACTCAGATGACCTGCAGCTCAGATCTCATACAGTCATGGACAAATGGTATCACAACAAGCAATTACTAGCTATGATATCTTGAAAGGAAATGGGAGAGGGAGTGTAAGGAAATGGGACAGGAAGTGTATACATAATTATACAAATCATCAAAATTGTGATGTAAGCTATATTAAACAAAATAGAGTAAATATAAATATACAAATCTCTGTTTTAAGATAGACAATCTACTTTGATCACACAATTTACTTGGTTAATTAAATATCTTAACTTCACATTATTTTAGGAAACATTTAGTTGGACAGAATCTCTTAAATCCAACTAGTTTCAACAACTTCTGAAAGAGTAGCAAACAAACAACAATAATAATAAGTAAAAATATGATGACACTTAAGACAAGTGGGAGTTACATATTCAGACACTCCATATTAATGATTTTCACTTGAAAGGGTTTTTATCATAACCAATTTAGGATTAAGTTGAAAGAGATAAATTTGGCATGAAAAATACTTTGAGGTGATTGAGGCCATTAGTACTCTCCATGGTGGTGGGTGAGAGGAAGACACTCCCGGTCAAGTTCAAAATCCTGGATTCCTAGAGTATCAAGTTGTGGTGAACTTCAATTGGAACAAACTACCATCACTGTGCAAGATGCATGCTTTGGAGAGATATACTTTGGATAAAGTTAAATGTTTCGAAAAAAAATTACCGATGTTTCCAAATATTTTGTTTGTTAGATTTGAGAAAATGCACACTGTAATTAGCTCTCAACATAATTATTAAGATAATTAACAATATATATTTTTGTAGGGTGCCTATTGTGTATACATCTCAAAATATGTGAGAAAATTATTAATAAATCTAGAAACATATGTTTGTGAGTCTTGGAAGAAAGAAAGCCTCCATTTTATCATTCTACTTCTCTTTAATCATTATTTAATTGATTGCAACAATAAAAACAATGAGATCCAAATGTGGATGACTCACAAAATTTCCATATCAAGAAGATAAAGAGATTTCATTTCATACCTCTCTAAAGGAGAAGTAGATGCTCCACAAATTTGAAGCCCTTAGTTATTGTGGCCAATAGTGAACACACAACCAATAGTAAATACATGAACTTGAAAATAACATAAATAGTTAACGATTCAAAAATACATTACTGATATCAACTTCCAACAAACTATGATAGAAAAATCCATAGTAAAATACTGATAGAAATTCAAGTGCAACAAGAATTAAAAAAATACCATGGAAGAAAAAAAATGCTCTACAAATCTAGTTTAAAAACAAAGGGCTTTACAAACAATTTCTCATAGAGTTTATGATGACACTAATGGTTTTTGGGCATGCTCTGGTTGGTTCAAATGAAGAGAAACAACAATATAATTCAAATCACTAAAATCAAGCTTCTCAAGAAATTCAAATAATACATTCTACAAAACAAACACTTTTACCCGAATTTAAAAGGCAATGTAGAGAATTGATGATGAGACACTACTACCATGATTTTGGTTATGTCATGGATGATTCAATAAAATAGATAAGTAATAATAGATGATATTCTAAAAAACAAATAGGGAATGTAACTTTACTTTTCATTTATCACATTATCTGCCATTTATCTTTCATCACATTAATCCAAGTTGATATGCTACAATAAAATTCCTTACAATAAAAACAAATTAAAAAAAAATATTAAATTTAACATTTATTCATTTTCCATTCAAATATAATTTCATATTTACATATACTTATACATTTATAATATCATATCTACATCATACTCATATATGTACTCTTTGTCCAAAATGCTCATACATTTATGTACTCTTTGTCCAAAAATTATAAAATAAATATATTATCGAGCCTTTTGAAAAGGTCTACTCACGGGAATACATAAATCGTGATCCAACATAAAAGACTTCGCTCCTCACCCGCAGAATCGACTATGAACATCAAGCAGTAAACTAATCGACTACGAGCGGTAATTATGTATGAAGCTATTACATGTTATAAGAACACCAAATCTGAAGCTCCCAGTCGACTTTTCATCAGTGATAACTCAATATAGATGGTGAGGGAGGCGAGGTTCTATTGCGGCCTTCAATGGGACCGCTTTATGCAGCGTAAGCCCAGGCTCTTCACTCATATCTACTCCTTCAACTCCCTGAGGAACGCTCCAATCGAAACTCTGCACCAGTCTCCCCACAGTGAGCTTAAGCATGCGCATGGCCACCCGCAWGCCCGGGCAGGCSCTYCTMCCAYACCCAAAYGGTAWATATTTAMAGTCAYGGCCATTMATGTCGGGGCTGGAACTCTKCATAAACCTTTCGGGCTCGAAATCCAGGGGACGTTCCCATGCAGCSGGGTCTCTGTGGATACCCCACGCGTTCAACAAAAGCTCTGTGCCACCCGGAACATAATACCCTCCTACTGTGCACGGCTCCGCTGCCATGTGAGGAAGGAGCAGAGGCGCCGCTGGATAAAGACGAAGAGTCTCTTTCACGATCGCCTCCAAATACTTCAAGTTGGGGAGATCCGATTCATCTAACACGCGCTGTCTTCCAACTACGATGTCCAGCTCTTCCTGTGCCTTCTTCAGCATTTCCGGGCATTGCAGCAGCGATGCCATTGCCCATTCTGTTGTCATGGCCGACGTATCCGTTCCTGCGATTATCAATTACATGTTCTTTATCAAAAAAAATTTATCAAATCATATCATGTTTTATAAATTGACTACATCAATACGAATATTTATATTGAAATCTTAATCACTACATAAAAATATTTATATTTAAATCTTAACCACCACACAGGAATATTTATATTGAAATTTTAACCACTACATAGGAATGTTGATAAAACTAAAATTCTTCCTCAATTCATGACAATGTTTTATTCTTTATCATCAACCTCCACCGTTGAAAGTGTCCAAGTCCACCGTTGAAAGTGTCCAAGTCTTTTACTTAATTGTGCAATCCACTTTTTTAATTGTGGAACATCTATCCATATGGTGAGAACATTGTGTTGTACATTCCATTCAATTCCATGACAAATATGTCTATCTCTTTTGTCAATAAACTCCGTGACAAATATGTTCTCTCATTAATAATTTGTATAAGCCTTGGATTTTTGTTTAGATTTTTGTTTATAAAACGAGGGTTGTTTTTGAACTTGTTTTTTTCATATTTTAACACCTTCACTTCCATGACGATGATTAGAAGAAGCACCAACATAAAAATCATCACATGGATAACTATCAACCTTACCATTATTAGCTTGGAACCAATACCCTTAGTATGTAAAAAAAACATTTGTTATGTCATAAAAGTAATGTAAAGAAAACATTTGTTATATCATAAAAGTAATTGATAAACAATAAGAGATGTTTTTTGTTTTTTTTAAACATAAATAAAACATCATTTGAACAAGTGAAACATGATATTAACATACTTCAAAATTACACAGTTTATTTCATTCATCTCATTGCAAAAATAAATTTAGATACAACTTCAGTGTATTAAGGATCTTCCATATCACATAACATCACATACAACTAGAGTACAACATCATGATTATCCAATATCAACCACAACCAGTTCATCACACAACATCATTACCTCTAACAGAAAAGTCATCATACAAAAAAGTCAAGAATATCTAGCCATCAAATCTACCTACAAGGTTAAGACCTCCAAGACACATAATCAATGCTCAAGTCCAGTATTCATCTGATTGATTTTGACCATTTAAGGTTTCAAGACTGGAAATTGTTCTGAGGAACAACGAAGTATCTAATTCTCGTACCCAAACTCAATTGTAGACTCAAAATTTCATAATAGTAAGGTATTGAATCATAACACAAATTTAATCATTAAGTCCTCAATTATTAGACCAATTTTCCTTCCTTGAAAGTAACAATAATGTTGGTTGTGGAGCCCGATTATCTTCCTGATTTAGAGGTCTTTTACTTTTAGCTGTGTTTATACCCCATGAAGTATCTACACCCTAGAATTATGTACACTCTTCCACACGGGGGAGTGCAGAGGGGGTGTACCCCCTCTGCGGGGTCCAAGGGGGATATCCCCCTGGCTGGGGGGTTTGGGGGCAGGCAAGCCCCTAGCAGGGGTTCGGGGGTGAAGCCCCCGAAGCAAAATTTGCCTTGTAAAAGTATATTGTAATTTCATTGTAAATTTGGACCGTTCATTATAAGGTCGCAGATCTAACGATAGTGATTATGTTAGGGTTTTTTTCCCTAGAAGGCAACCCTCTTTTATGAGGGAAATGTATTGTGGCTATGGAGGTTGGCGAGTATTGTATTTTGAGAGAGGAGACTGTGAGAGAAAGAAGAGGAAGTTACAATGGGTTTTGCTGTAGGTTGTATCCCTTCATTTTGCTGGATAATAATAAAGAAAGGACCTGGCAATTTCTCTGGTGGACGTAGCCCACATTGGGTGAACCACGTAAATCTGTGTCTCTCTTGTATTGTGTATCTTCTGTGTTTTGTTTCTGCATTTGTTTTATTTTATTTCTCCACGGTCCTGTTTTTCTAACAAATAACATTCGTTAAACATCATCATCATTGACATAAGAGTCTTCCCCTTTATAGTTAAACATCATCATCATTGACATAATGTTCCATAAGAGCCCTTGGCATAACACTGCTGACTGCTGCTCAAGGCAGTCGTTGGTGGCCTAAGTGAAAGCCTCTGAATCAGATGCAGGTTCTGACTTTGAGTCAGAACAAGAAAGGGGAATTCAGATTATTGAAGTGGAACCCAGTGCCACCGTTGCTACCACCAAGCTCCATCCTGGTGAACCAGATGAGCCAAACGAAGGAGAGCGCCTCTTCCATTCATAGATGTGGGTAAAAGGCACCCCATTGCACTTCATCGTTGATAGTGGTAGCCAGAAGAACCTCATCTCAACATAGGTCATCAAGCGGCTGGCCCTACCGACATTGACGCACCCACAACCCTACACCATTGGATGGCTCCACCAAGGAAACGATCTTCGCGTCAGCCAACAATGTCGACTGTCGTGCGACATCAAGCCCTTCAAAGATGAGGTATTGTGTGATGTTTCTCCTCTCGAAGTTTGTAATGTTATTTTGGGACAACCTTATTTATGGAAACTTCATGTTGTATATGAGTCTAGGCCTCGTAGTGTTATTATTAATTTGAACAAGAAATTGTACAGGATACCCGAGGTAGTCCCTCCTAGTGTTATTTCCTTGATCTCTACCAAGCAATTCAAGAAGGTCATCTCTCAAGCCGAGAAATTTGTCTTCTTCATGATTCACTCTCAGAGTGAGTGAAAGATCACAGCCACATCCAGGCCCTTTGTGCCCAATCTCTCCACACAACAGAAGCAAGTGGATAAGGTCGTGGAAGAATACTCAGATATCTTCTCCTCTCCTATCGGGGCACCTCTGCACTACTAGGTCAAGCATCCCATCGATCTGACCCCAGGCGCACCGCTACCCAATGGGTTAGTCTACTACCACTCTCTATTAGAAAACAAGGAGATCAAGAGGTAGATCCAAGAACTGCTCCACAAGGGGCACATATGTCCCAGCTCATCGCCTTGTGGGATCCCAATCATGTTGGTGTAGAAGAAAGACATGAACTGACAAATCTGCATTGATTATCGATCCCTGAATAAAATCACAGTCTGAAACTGGTAACTGATTCCCCAAATCGACGACCTCCTTGATCAAATCATGGGGGCCAAATACTTCAGTAAGATTGATCTGAAGTCTCGCTACCACTAGGTCCCAATAGAATAGACAGATGTATGGAAGACTACCTTCAAGTCAAAAAAAGGTCTTTCTGAATGGATGGTCATGCCCTTTGGTTTGAAAAATGCTCCAACAACTTTTATGATGATGATGGATGATATCCTATGATGTTTCACCAATACTTTTGTAGTGGTGTATCTAAATGGAATCCTCATCTACAACAATACTTGGGTGGAACACTTGCAGCATATTCAACAGGTTCTGCACACCCTTCGACAACACAAACTATATGAAAACCTGGAAAAATGATCCTTCGACATGGATAGGGTCCATTACTTAGACTACATCATTGATCGACATGGTGTGCATGTGGATCCAGCCAAGACCAAGGTCATCCGTGACTGGCCATCCCCAACCACACTCACTGAACTTCGAAGCTTCTTGGGCTTCACCAATTTCTATTGCAGGTTCGTGTTTGGATTCTCTCATATTTCATGGACCCTTAGCCAAGTAACCAGGGGTGGCAGTAAGGCAAAATTTGTGTGGGGATTGTCCCAACAAAAATCCTTCGATGAATTGAAGAAGCGTTTGTGCTCATCCCCAGTACTTTCATAACCGGATCTGCAACATCCCTTTAAGATCGAGACATATGCTTCATACTATGTTGTGGGCATGATTCTCACTCAACATGACCACCCCATGGCATATCATACTAAGACACTATCAAATGTTGTCCATAAGTACCCTACTTACGACAAAGAAATGTACTCCATTGTGCAAGCCTGCGGCCAGTGGAGACATTACATTCTTGGGAAGGAGACAGTCATCCACACTGATCACAAGCCACTACAGCTCATTCAAACCCAACTAAAATTGCAGAATGACCACCATCAGAAGTGGTCCACATACTTACAACAGTTCCACCTCAACATCAAGTATAAAACATGAAGTACCAACCGAGTTGTTGATTGCCTCAGCTGACCTCTAGTCGTGACACTCACCATGGTGCTAGACTCTTGCGGCCATGAGACCTCTGGATGGCCCCACCTCTACAAGACATACCCTGACTTCTCCACCACCTACCAAATGTTGGGAGCCAACTCAGTGGTCGCTAATTTCCATCTTCAAGAAGGGTTGCTATGTCGTGTGGGCCATATTTATGTTCCATCAAGTGAGTGCACGAAGATGATTTGGGAAGATCACTATAGTCGGGTGGCAGGACACTTTGGCATCGAAAATACAGTGGCAATGTTGCATAAACATTTCTACTGGATGAAACTTCAATAGAATGTTGGCAAGTATATCGGGTCTTGCACCAACTATGCTATTGCCAAACTGACCACTAATAAATAAGTCATGTACACCACTCTGCCTACTCCTGATAGGATGTGGGACTCCATCTCAATGGACTACATGTCGGGCCTCCCATTCACCAAGAGGGTAAATGACTTTGTTTTTGTGGTTGTTGATCACTTTTCCAAGATGACGATTCTGGGCGTCTGCAAGAAGAACATCATATCAAAATCCACTGCCAAGCTCTTCTTTGAATGAGTATGGATACATTTTTGGATCCCACCAACCATTATCTCAGACCATGATAATTGGTTCCTCAGCACATTTTGGTCGAGCCTCTGGTCACTGCTGGATACCAAGATCACCAAATCCACTACCTTCCACCCCCAGACAGATGGCCAAATTGAGGTCGTCAATCGGATGATCGTACATATCCTACGCATGTAAAATTCAAAACACCCCCACACATGGGATGAGAGTATTCCCTATGTCCATCATAGCTACAAGCAAGCTCTGCATAACTCAACTGGACACAACCCCTTTTAGGTGGGGTTGAGATTCTGACCATTGGGCCCTGTGGATGTTGCACTACCCCTGGTGGCCACCTCGGCCGAATCGTCCCCTCATCCACCAGAAGTTGACAAAGCTAGCAGGTTCATTGAGAATATCTAGCACACCACTAACAGGTTCAAGATATTATACAAAAGTCTAATGCCAAGTACAAGCATCACCATGATCGACATCAGGTGCCACATAAGTTTCAGGTGGGAGACAGTTTGGTTTCACTTGTAGAAACAAATCCTTACATGGCCCCATTGAAATATTTTCCCACTCTGTTATGGGCCATATACCATCACCAAGGATGTGGGTGACAATGGTTTTGAGCTCAACATTCCCCCTTTCCTTGGCCTGTACTCAGTCTTCAATGTGGCTCTCCTCAGAGATAGCAGAGAAGTTGACACCAACAAATCTCAACCCTGAATGCATGCAACATGCATCCAATGAACATATTTTGGACACACATATCTAGGGAACTTGACAACAAAGGATCCAACTTTATCAAGTCTCCAAGGCAAGTGGCTCACCCGGGGCCAAATTCAACAAAAATTTCCTCATCTGATGGGGGAACTCAATGCAATGGATACCATTTCTTCCTTAGGAGGGAGGATTGATCCAGGTGGATATCAATGGCCACCCACCGTTTCCAACTCGCTCAAAACAATTTTCTGGCAATTTTGGTAATTTACTATTTTTAGCAGTTTTTAACATCTGAGGCCATTTTGAGGGCCTAAATGAAGGTTTTTCATGATCGGGCTTTGCAATGATAGCTAAAGGCTCTGATTGAGCCCCCAAAATAAATATCCTCGATGATACCTTTCCAACGGGCTATCATGCACCTAAAACGAAGATCGTATGCAAAATTTATGACCCCAAAAAGTTGATGTACTAACTTACCCAAATGGGGCCAACATGACTTTTGGCGCTTCATCTCCTAGGGTTAGGTTTTTGGATCTCTAGGGTTTTTGAAATTCTTGTTTATTGTAAAAAGGCCTTCAGAGTCTCATTGTAATCATCTTCTTGCAAATGAGCACAACTGTCACATCTCTTCTCAGAGATAAGTCGTCCCCATTCCAACACCATTCCAACAAGCTTGTTTTCTGTTGCATTTTACAGTTTCAACTTATTTCCTTATTGAATAGAAAACCAATTTTATTGTATCTATGTTATTATGTTTTAAGTATCTTTTAATAATATGTATTCATTTCATTCTTCTCATAAATTCCAGATCACCTCTACTTCATAAATCTGTCATATAATTATCATACACCATTTAACAACATCTCTTCCTTCAATAAATTTGCAGGCATCAATCATCATTTTGTATTGTAAAAATCTTCTATTGTATATATAAGTAGGTAGATACTACGAGTTAGCATATATATATATATATATATATATATATATATATCAGTAATCAAATAGAATTAAAGAGAGGGGAAAATCTCTCAAACACTTAGAGGAACTACTTTGTACCTTCTGAATTAAAAGATATCGTGAGGAGGAAAATATGCAATCGAGTGAAAGTCCATTATGGAATGAGTTTAAGTTATGTAAGGAACTTGAAGTTTTTATTTTGGGTGTCACAATGCAACATGTCAAGAGAAAACTCCAGAAGTACTTAGATGAGCCCTTTGAAGGCCCAAGGTTCAAAGGAAACAACACCTAGTGTGCGTAGAGACCACACAAGGTGGATGGGGGATTTAAAATTTAGAAGAACAAAGCTCATCAGGGACAATGTGATATTACACGGGGGAGGCCCAGAAGTGCACATGAAAACAATTAGAGTCCAGAGTTTAGGAGAAAAAGTGTGTGCAAGATTCAAGTGGAAAAACAAGAGTGTGAAATTATTTTTGAAAGAATTAGCGGACGGAATCTGATTGTGAGAAATCAAAATCCCCACAACCATCCGATAAGACATGAGTAGTGCACTCATTAAAACCCTGACACCTTCGGGCTTCATCACTTCAGCAGACCTGAGTAGTTTTTAATAAAGAACCTTGAAGCCCAAAGTTTCGGAGTAAATCTACACTGTAGATCGGTGGAAAAATACTATTCGTTGGATCCATAAGAGTTTGATGATTCGACAAGTTTGAGTCCTAAATGTATAAGAGATGTAAAACTCTGAAGATACAAAGTCTTGTAGTGAAGGACAGTCATAGATCTGGTGATCGATTATGGGTCGTTAGATCTACGAGCCTTCAACTCAATTTATGACCGAATTCAGTCGGTAATCACTTCGGGTGGAAAGGAGTGTTGAAGTTAAAAACCTCCGAAGCACCGGAGTTCCAGAGCTCCGAGTAGCACCCACTTTTGGTTATCCCTAGGTTATAACCCATGGTCACATGTATAACTTTGTCAAGGAAAGATCAGGGGTAACACGCTACATACTAAAAGTCAAATTCCAGAGACTTTAATAGGTTTCCCTCAATCCCCAGGATTTTGAATTTATCTACAATTTAACATATACATTCATACTACCTACTTCAGATATATCAACAAATTCGATAGAGAAAAAACATGATATAAAATCAAATTTGATGAAATTCAACAGAGATCATATTACAACAAAATTGAATTGACAAAAGCGTTAACAGGAAAATTACATAGTTTAGACCTAGAATGAAGTTAAATCGAGATCTCATCAGATGAATTTGTTTGGATTTAAATGAAATTGAATCAAGACTCATAACAAAGTTTCGAGACTAACACCCTCGCTTACCAGTGAACAATGCATTGTTATATTTCTAAATAATCTCAACTAAAAACTCTGTCATTAAACTTCAAACAAGGATAATGTATAAATTTTTTAGCATAGAACATACTCAATATGAATTCTAATTCCACAATGAGGATGAAGCCATCCCAAAATAGAGAGCGGAAAACATCTGGAATTACATTGAAAATTTAAAATAAAAACATTGTAATTATTATCCGATTGGTAGAATGGTAATTTTAAAAATATAAACTCTGAACTAATATTCATTGAAAGAAATTGTAAGAATTGGCTTCCAGGTTTTCCAATGTTTCTATAGTGGCCTTATCAGTCAAACATACAACTACACTAAATCTAGGAATAAAATTTAGAATATAAAAATACCATAACCAATGAATTGCTAGTTAATGAATATGCCTTCAAAGTCTTGCACTCCTTCCTTTCCTTTTCTTTTTAATGACAGAGACTTCACTGGTACCTCCCAGCCAATGCTATAGGTACTCTTCTTCCCCCTTAGCCCTCAAGCCAAAAATAGGCCACACACAAGAAACCAACAATAATAGCTCCAAGAATTTCCCTCGCAAGGAAGAGCTTCCACTCTTTTTACAAGCTTGTCATCCCAACTCTCACAAGAAAACATAATTCAATAAAAATTTGGTAGCATAACAATGCTCAGAAAATCAGATCCTTTTCCCTTCTCTAGAATTTGTTTTTATAGACTTTTCTTCATTGACACATGTCCTCATGCACATATAATTAAATTTTTAGTTAATTTTAATTTGGATTACTCACTCACACACTTGTCACAATCTCCACAAGTTAATTTTAATTTGGATTACTCAATGGATTACAAGTCAGGCCTCCCATCCACCAAGAGGGTAAATGAATTTGTTTTTGTGGTTGTTGATTGCTTTTCCAAGATGACGATTCTAGCCTCCTGCAAGAAGAACATCATAGCAGAATCCACTGTCAAGCTCTTCTTAGAACGAGTATGGATACATTTTGGGATCCCACCAACCATTATCTCAGACCATGATAATTGGTTCCTCAACACATTTTGGTCGAGCCTCTGGTCACTGCTGGATACCAAGCTCACCAAATCCACTACCTTCCACACCTAGACAGATGGCCAAATTGAGGTCGTCAATCAGATGATCGTACATATCCTGCGTGTTTGGGCTTCAAAACATCATACAAATATCACTCATTACCATACATTTTTAACCTATGCTTCCATTATATCACTCATTATTCACCACCATGTCACTTCATTTTCCCTATTGTTCACCATTAATGGGTCTCATTTACATTTTCCAAATATTATTTATTTTTAAGCATTTTTAAGAGAAATTCTTGATTAAATATTAGAAAATAATATATTTTACTTCATATATGGAAAGATGATTGTTTTTGTGACATGTGTAGGTTCCAAGGAAGCTTCCAAGACACCTTTATGTGGCACTCTATGTTCAAATTCGAATTTGAGGAGATCATGGAGAGATTATTGAGAAGATCATGGAGGATATCATGGATCTCATGGAGAAGATCAAGGACAAAAGAGGGTTATGTGTCTAGAT
>JASDQU010100757.1:339416-349863 GCA_032191745.1 Picea mariana | reverse complement strand
GTGTGTAAGAGATTCTGTGAGTTGAGTCCTTGTAAGGGGATTAGAATCTCAGGCAAACATAAGCACTCTGTTTTTAGTAGGTAGATTTGTTTAAATTGCAGAGGTGTTTAAGTGAGAAGGAACCAAAGTACAATATCTTGTAAAAGAGTATTGGCTCCTGCTACATCAAACCCTCGTGAGAAGGAACCAAAGTACAATCTCTTGTAAAAGAGTATTGGCTCCTGCTACATCAAACCCTCCTTTAGGTAGTTGAATCTTTCTAGATCTATATAGCGCTTCTAATTTTACCTTCCCGGGTTGACATTAAATTGAACTCTGATTGACATCATCAATTAGAACTAAACACTATGCATGTAAAATTCAAAACACCCCCACACATGGGGTGAGAGTATTCCCTATGTCCATCATAGCTACAAGAGAGCCCTGCATAACTCAACTGGACACAACCCCTTTTAGGTGGGGTTGGGATTCCGACCATTGGGCCTTATGGATGTTGCACTACCCCTGGTGACCACCTCGGTCGAATCGTCCCCTGAGCCACCAAAAGTTGACAAAGCTATCCAGTTCATTGAGCGGATTTAGCATACTTCTAACAGGTTCAAGATATTCTACAGAAGTCTAATGCCAAGTACAAGCATCAACATGATCGACATCAGGTGCCACAGAAGTTTTAGGTGGGAGACAAAGTTTGGTTTCACTTGTAGAAAGAAATCCTTACATGGCCCCATTGAAATATTTTCCCACTCTATTATCGGCCATACACCATCACCAAGGATCTGGGTGACAATGCTTTTGAGCTCAACATTCCCCCTTTCCTTGGCCTACACCCAGTCTTCAATGTGGCTCTCCTCAGAGATAGTAGAGAAGTTGACACCAACAAATATCAACCCTGAATGCATGAAAAATGCATCCAATGATCATATTTTGGACACACATATCTAGGGAACTCAACAACAAAGGATCAAACTTTATTGAGTCTCCAAGGCAAGTGGCTCACCCGAGGCCAAATTCAACAAAAATTTCCTCATCTGATGGGGGAAATCAATGCAATGGATAACATTTCTTCCTTAGAAGGGAGGATTGTTCCAGGTGGATATTGGTGGCCATCCACCTTTTCCAACTCGCTCAAAACAATTTTCTGGCAATTTTGGCAATTTACTATTTTTAGCAGCTTTTAACTTCCGAGGCCATTTTGAGTGCCTAAATGAAGGTTTTTCGGGATCGATCTTTGCAATGATAGTCAAAGGCTTTGATTGAGCCCCCAAAATAAATATCCTCGATGATACCTTTCCAACGGCCTGTCATGCACCTAAAACGAAGATCGTATGCAAAAGTTACGACCCCAAAAAGTTGATGTAGGAACTTACCCAAATGGGGACCACATGACTTTTGGTGCTTCATCTCCTAGGGTTCAGTTTTTTGATCTCTAGGGTTTTTGAAATTCTTGTTTATTGTAAAAATGCCTTTAGAGCCTCATTGTAATCATATTCTTGCAAATGAGCGCAACTGTGACATCTCTTCTCGGAGATAAGTCGCCACCATTCCAACAAGCTTGTTTTCCATTGCATTTTACAGTTTCATCGTATTTCCTTATTGAATAGAAAACTAGTTTTACTGTATCTCTGTTATTATGTTTTAAGTATCTTCTAATAATATGTATTCATTTCGTTCTTCTCATAAAATCCAGATCACCACTACTTCAGAAATCTGTCATATAATTATCATACATCATTTAACAACATCTCTTCTTTCAATGAATTTGCAGGCATCAATCATCATTTTGTATTGTAAAAATCCTCTATTGTATATATAAGTAGGTAGATACTACGAGTTAGCATATATATATATATATATATATAAGTAAGTATTCAAAGAGAAGGAAAGAGAGGGGAAAATCTCTCAAACACTTAGAGGAACTACTTTGTACCTTCTAAATTAAAAGACATCGTGAGCAGGAAAATATGCAATCGAGTGAATGTGCATTATGAGAACGAGTTTAAGTTATGCAAGGAACTTGAAGTTTTTATTTTGGGTGTCACAATGCAACATGTCCAGAGAAAACTCCATAAGTACTTAGATGAGCCCTTTGAAGGCCCAAGGTTTAGAAGAAACAACACCTAGTGTGCGTAGAGGCCACACAAGGTGGATGGGGGATTTAAAATTTAGAAGAACAAAGATCATCAGGGACAATGTGATATTACACGAGGGAGGCCCAGAAGTGCACATGAAAACAATTAGAGTCCAGAGTTTAGGAGAAAAAGTGTGTGCAAGATTCAAGTGGAAAAACAAGAGTGTGAAATTATTTTTGAAAGAATTAGCGGACGAGATCTGATCATGAGAAATCGAAATCCCCACAACCGTACGATCAGACATGAGTAGTGAACTCATTAAAACCATGACACCTTCAGGCTTCATCACTTTTTCAAATCTGAGTAGTTTGTAAATAAAGAACCTTGAAGCCCGAAGTTGTGGAGTAAATCTACATTGTAGATCGGTGGGAAAATACTATTTGTTGGATCCATAAGAGTTCGATGATTCGACAAGTTTGAGTCCTAAATGTATAAGAGATGTAAAACTCTGAAGCTACAAAGTCCCATAGTGAAGGACAGTCATAGATATGGTGATCAATTATGGGTCATTAGATCTACGAGCCTTTGTTCTTCGGAGGTTCGTTGATTCGGTACTCTGACGTAAATAGAGTCATGAGGTTAAAGGTTAAGGAACTCACGGAGTTCCAAAGTCCGTATTAAATCCTTACTATCAACGTTGGGTACATGTGTCTATATATTCCAAGTATTCATAATTCTACCATTCAGGAGGTGGTGGGTGAAAGTTATTTTGGTGAGAAAAATATCAAACTTTCACAACCCATAATTAATCTTGACCATTGTCAACAGTTAATAAAGGACCCTTAGATATGTGGGTTCAAACTTCACTAATTCAGAGCTAATGTGAGTTGTAGCTACAAAAACATTTGAACCCCGAAGCCCTAGAGCTTCTTTTAGTCGTAGATTTGAGTAAGGTGTGGGAACTGTTAATCTCTTAGTTAATTAGAATTTGGTACTTTGAAAAAATAAATTCGTTGTTGCAAAAAGATGAGAAACTCCTGAAGTTTATGAACTCTAGAGTGGATTACCACCATTGATCTAATGATGATTGTAATCCATCATATCTTTGATCCCTTCGAAAGTTCGGTGATCCGAGAGAAACGGTCTAAGGTTATGAAAGCGAAGAAAATCACCGAATCCCAGAGTTCCGGAGTGGTTCTCCACCGTATATTCTCACGTGAGRAGAATCTATGCCAGCCATTCGATTAAATATATAATCATCGATGAAGGTACGTAAAAGTTTAGGGTTAACCTAAAACTGTCGGTAAACTCAATTTATGACCGAATTCAGCTGGTAATCACTTCGGGTGGAAAGGAGTGTTGAAATTAAAAACCTCCAGAGCACCAGAGTTCCAGAGCTCCGAGTAGCACCCACTTTTGGTTAGCCATAGGTTATAGCCCATGGTCACATGTATAACTTTGTCAAGGAAAGATTAGGGCTAATGCGCTACATACTAAAAGCCAAATTCCAAAGACTTTAATAGGTTTCCCTCAATCCCCAAGATTTTGGATTTATCTACAATTTAACACATACATTGATACTACCTACTTCAGATATATCAACAAATTTGATAGAGGAAAAAAATGATATAAAATCAAATTTGATGAAATTCAACAGAGATCATATTACAACAAAATTGAACTGACAAAAGCGTTAACAGGAAAATGACATAGTTCAAACCTAGAATGAAGTTCAACCGAGATCTCATTAGATGAATTTATTTGGATTTAAATGAAATTGAATAAAGATTCATAATAAAGTTTTGAGACTAACACCCTCTCTTACCAATGAACAATGCATTGTTAAATTTCTAAATAATCTCAACTAAAGACTCTGTCATTCAACTTCAAACAAGGATAATGTATAAATTTTTTAGCATAGAACATACTCAATATGAATTATAATTCCACAATGAGGATGAAGCCATCCCAAAATAGAGAGCGGAAAACGTCTGGAATTACATTGAAAATTTTAAATAAAAACACTGTATTTATTATCCGATTGGTAGAATGGTAATTTTAAAAATATAAACTCTGAACTAATATTCATTGAAAGAAATCGCAAGAATTGGCTTCCAGGGTTTCCAATGTTTCTATAGTGGCCTTATCAGTCAAACATACAACTACACTAAATCTAGGAATAAAATTTAGAATATAAAAATACCAGAACCAGTGAATTGCTACTTAATGAATATGCCTTCAAAGCCTTGCACTCCTTCCTTTCCTTTTCTTTTTAATGACAGAGACTTCACCAGTACCTCCTAGCCAATGCTATAGGTACTCTTCTCCCCCCTTAGCCCCTCAAGCCGAAAATAGGACACACACAAGAAACCAACAATAATAGCTCCAAGAATTTCCCTCGCAAGGAAGAGATTCCACTCTTTTTACAAGCTTTTTATCCCAACTCTCACAAGTAAAACATAATTCAATAAAAATTTGGTAGCATAACAATGCTCAGAAAATCATATTCTTTTCCCTTCTCCAAAATTTGGCTTTATAGACTTTTCTTCATTGACACATGTCCTCATGCACATATAATTAAATTTTTAGTTAATTTTAATTTGGATTACTCACTCACACACTTGTCACAATCTCCACAAGTTACACAAGTAATTACCATTTTATTATTATTTAAAAGTCAAAATCCCTTACAATCCTCAATGTGTTCCTATGTTCACTCCTAGATGTCCCTTTGTTCCCGAGATTCTCATTTAATGAGTTCCCCCTAACTATATCTTAGTTAGAGTTTAATTAGGAGTCTTATTCTAGTTAGACTAGTGTAGTTTGACTCTAGATTCTATTCTATGTACAACCAACCTCTCAAGTTATTATTTATTTCTATTTAAAATTTCATTTTTATTAAATTTATGCACACATGTGCATTTTATTTAATCCTAATATTTTTCCCACCTTTCCTAGAATTATATTTATCCCAAATTTAATATTTTAATTAGTCCCCAATTTAAACTTATACTCAAGCCAAATATTAGGCTTAGGCTTAAACTCTTGTTAGGATTTTCAACTAAATCTATTGTTTAATTAATTAGTTAATCCAACAAGGTCTAGATATTTAAATTTTTTTCTAGGCCATCTAGTTTTATTGAATTAAGTTTAATTATGTGACATTCCCTTCAAGATGCACCTCCATGCTCCAAGGGTGCCACTTTCCTTAGACTTGTTTTGGAAGTTTTATTACCCTTGGAGTCAACACTCCACTCAGTCGACATTGTGAGAGACTAAGTGATTCTAAGGAATAAAGACTCTGCCTTATTATATGATCCTTACAAATCTTCGTGAGCGTCTGTCTCAGTATTCCCTCATGACATCGTGGACCTCTCAAACTAGGTAATTGTTAACCTAAATTTCAGACCATGGTGGGAGTGCTAGTAGGATGTGATAGGGACATTGTCACACCTCTCCGTCAAAATTTTGGTTTCTATGCATGGCCCCTCTACTCCTTATATGAGTCATATTAACAAGCATTGTCAATCTTGCATCCACTAACAAGAACATTTTCAATAATTCCATATACACAAATTCATACTAAAATCAATCATACAACATATGTGCATGAAATGAAATACTCAATAAATACAATCCACTCCTTGACGCAATCCGGAGTCTAATGGAATCCATTGATGCCATCAACATACTTAACCTGTCATGTGTCTTGTACTCTCAGAATGACTTGTCAAAAACATCTGCCAATATATATAAATCAATATAATCAATAAGCCATAACACTCCTTCAACAACAACAAAAAAAATAATGATATTTTTTCTTAAAAACCTAGCCAACCCCTAGGTTTCCCTTCACATTTAGTATTTAAAGACAAGATCTTATCATCATTTAAACCCAGGATTTATGTCCTGAAGATGGATCCTGATATGGATCCTAAATGTCGAAAATCCATTGACAATACTGTGGCTACTCTGAACACTTCTGAAAATCCCAACCACAAAAATCTCATTAATCAAGCCATAACACCTCAACATAATCATATATAACCCATTGTTTGAATGAAATCACAATGTACCATAATCGGATCACTTGCAGGCATGTGTCCTCAAATAACAAGTCAAATATAGTGTGCTCAGTAGAGAGGGATGTTACACTTGTGTGTACATATGCTTGCAAGGAAGGTCTTGGAGGAGTCCTTATGCAATAGGGACATGTGATTTGTTATGAATCCAGAAAATTGAATGCGCATGGAATCAATTATGTGACCCAAAATTTGGAATTGGATTCCATAGTACATGCTTTAAAAATGTGGAGGCATTACCTCCTAGGTAAAATATTTGTGCTTATGACAGACCATAGTGGGTTGAGATATTTGTTTGATCAACCAAAACTCAATGCTAAACAAGATAGGTGGATGGCTCTCCTTACTGATTTTGATTTTGAAATCAAACATATTAAAGGAAAATAAAATAGGATGGTCAATGACCTCAGTAGAAGTATTAAAGTGATTCACTTGGAAGCTGTAAGCACTTGTGAATCAAACGTCAAGGAGAGAGTTCAAAGTGCACAAGAAACAAATGCATTTTTCAAGACCATGAAATCATACCTAGAGCAAGAGCACACAGGGATGAAGTATGAGAGATATCAAATGTTGAATGATGGCTTGCTAACTTACAAAGGTAGGATGTATATTCCAAATTGTGACAACTTGAAAAGGTTCATATTGGATGAACTACATAAAATACCATATACTGGTCATCCCGGTTATCAGAAAATGATCACAGCCACCAAGAAACTATTTTATTGGCACGGACTAAAAAAAAAATAGTTGATTACTTAGATAAATGTATAGAATGTCAATAGGTTAAGGTAGAGCACCAACATCCAGCAGGGTTATTGTAGCCCCTACTGATTCTTGAATGGAAATGAGAAACCATCTCTATGGATTTCATCACAGGATTTCCTAAATCAACCAAGCATAATGAATCCATTATGGTAGTTGTGGAAAAACTAAGCAAAGATGCTCGCTATATTCCCATCAAGTCAACCTTCAAGGAAATATATATTTCTAGTATTTTCATGAAATATACATTTAGGATGCATGGCATGCCTAAGGAAATCATATCAGATAGAGATACACAATTTACTTCATAATTTTGGAGATCTTTGTTCACTGGTCTTGAAACTAAATTGAGATTTAGTACATCATATCACCCTCAAACTAATGGGTAGAAAGAGAGGGTAAACCAAGTGTTAGAGGACATGTTAAGGATGCATGTGATACATTATCCCAAGAAGTGGGAAGACTACCTACCACTGGTAGATTTTGCTTATAATAATGGCTATCAAGAGTCATTGAAGATGAGCCCTTTTGAAGCCCTCTATGGTAGACAATGAAATATTCCAATTAGATGGAATTACCAGGTAGATAGAGTTACAGTCGGGCCAGATAAGTTAAAATAAATGGAACAACAGGTAATTCAAATAAAAAAGAATCTGAAAATAGCTCAGCATAGATAGAAAAGCTATTCAAACAGAAAAAGGACTCCTATAGAGTTCAAAGTAGAGGATCATGTGTATCTCCGAGTCAGGCCCATAAAATTTCCTTTAGATTGGGAGCTTGTGCCAAGCCAAAACCTTGATATTGTGGACCATTTGAAATTTTGGATAGAGTGGAAACTGTATCATATAGACTAGCACTTTCTCCTACAATGAAGGCACATAATGTTTTCCATGTTTCGTTACTAAAGAAATATGTACATGATTATAATCATATAATTGATTGGTCTATGATTTAGGTGAAACAAGAGGGAGAATTTATGTCAAAGCCACAATGCATAATAGACAGGAAATAAATCCCACTCAAGAACAAAACCATTGTACAGACCAACGTGTAGTGGAAACACTTTGGTCCATATGAAGCTACACGGGAAATGGAGGATGCCATGAAACAAGCATACCCATTTTTGTTTACTTTTGTACATACAGAGAACATTGACAGATAGAACATCGAGGATGATGTTACTTTAAGGGGGAGGGGATCGTAATGCCCCTTTTTCCCCCAACTTGTAAATATAACTATAACTTGCTAAAAAACTATGGGAAGACTGAATATGTGTGGATGTTGGAATTGATGAACCTTTTTGTTATAAAAGGTAATGTATATATCTATATTACCAAATAAAATGGAAAGTTTTGCATAAATGTTGAAGGGGTGAGGGGAACCAACAATGGTTGAGATGACCCCTAATAGACCAATACTCTACTAGATTTAAATTATTAAAACTCAGAACAATCCTCCAACCTAGAAAAATAAATTACCATTTAGGATGGTATTTGGGAAGTCATCCTCAAGAGTCAATGAGGAGATGGGAAGAGTACCCATCTGAAATCTTCCTGAACTGACCCAAAAAATTGGGAATTGAACCAACAAAATCTTGTTGAGGAAGGAAAGAAAAGAGAGGAAATTCACAGGTGGAAGAGAGGAGGCAAGAATATGAGTCTGGTGACCATTTTCAGAAGAGGGAGAGCATGTGATACTCTCTGGTTCTGAAGAGAACTAAGAAAAAAATTATTTCTGGGTACAGGAACTTGTTGGGCAATGCTTTTAGTCCAAGATGATAAACATGGTTGCAAAGATGATGAGTGACTAAGGAAGCACTCATTGCATACCCCCTTGCTTGGTGGAGAGAAATCTGATGTTTCAAGTTCTTGTGGGAGGAGGAGAGTGGTCGTTGTCCCTGGTTATTGCTGAACATAAGTAAGAGTCTCTCTCAGAGAATCATGATCTAGCTAGGGGGTGGCCAGCGGTAAATCCTTCCAGGATTTGTTGTGCCTATGGTTGGGTGGAAAAGGGAACCCCTTTCAGCAGTTGCATCACTATTTGGTTTATAGATAAGTATATTTGGTTAAATATCTCTAGTGTTTAGATTAGAGAAAATTTTATACTATGTTTTAGAATTGTGTAAGTTTAATCTCTGAGAAACATTTCTTGAGAAATTTAAGAAAAATAAAGACAATATCTTAGCTTAAGCTCTTTTGATTTAATTACTTATCTCTTGGCTATCTGTGTGCTAAAATAATATTTATGGGAGAGGATGCAGTTGTGGTTCACTGTGTTGTACAGTTTAATGCATTCTTTGGAATTGATGACTGAACAATTAAAATTATCTATTACACCTCTGAAGGAAAGGAGAGTAATTTTTCTAGGTAATAGTACTCCATTTTAGTATTTCCTAATCCCCTGCCTGAAAAGTTAGAGGATATTAGATCTTTGTGGACTTTAGGAATAATCCCAAATATGGGAAAACATTAAAATTCCTTATAAATAATTATTGAGGGAAAATAATTAGGAAATAAATATGAAATTGGTCTAACTAAATTAAAACACAAAGTTATCAAAATTCTGTTTGGGGCATAAATAAACATTTATGTTTAAATTGTGTTAAATCTCCTAAATTTGGGAAGAATCCCCTTAAATTTTGGTGGGCAGTAAATACTGGTATAAACACCCAATTTACTGTGGAGGTAAATCTTTGTATTATGACCATTTTCCTTAAATTTAATAAAAGTAGTAAAACACAATAGTAAGGAAATAAAATTTTACTCATTTACCCACAAGAAGGGAGAGATTATAATTATATTTTAATTTTCAAGATGGAGAAATTTCCTTGGAACTTAAAATTTTATTAAATCCCTTTATAAGGCCTGGAAAACTATATTTTAACTTTCCTTATTTATGTAAGAGAAAATAATTTCCTTTAAATCTTCCAGGTAACAAAATTAAGTAAGAATATGAAAATATATGTATATATGTCGATATACATATGATTATTATTATTATTATTTTATTATTCTTAAAATGGAGGTTAAATCCCCTGGAGCATAAAATACATGAGACCAAATAAAATATATTTATTATTATTTTAATGACAAAAACACCATGAATAAACAATGACCAAATTTTTAACCTTCTCATAGTCTTCAGAACTCCAATATTTCAAAGCTTCAGGGCTCCAGGATGTTTGGGTGATGGGATTCCCTGAGCCAAAGTCATCGAATACCCGAACCCTTTCTTTCCCCGAGAAAGGTTGCATACGTAATAAACAAAATTATTAAATTATTGTATTTAATGTGATCAATTAACATAATTCAATATAATATACCTTTAATACAATATATATTATATTATAATCCAAATTATTTCATTGTGTTTAAACCATAGTGTAATTACAAGTGGGTCCCCTTCGGGACTTCGGAACTTCAGAACTCTGAGTCAATTGAGAATGAAGAATTGCATGGAAGAGCTGAAGGAGATTGAACCAGAGAACAAACTCTCTCTCTCTCTCTCTCTCTCTCTCTCTCTCTCTCTCTCTCG
>JASDQU010100757.1:320427-330936 GCA_032191745.1 Picea mariana | reverse complement strand
TTGAGATTAATCAATTTAAGTATATTATGAAGAAATTAACCTCATTGTCTTATAATATAATTACTCATAATTATCATATGAGTAATTTATTGAGTTAGTGCTAAACTACTTCTAAGGGGGGGAAAGAGAAAGTAAAACCTCAGTAATTATTGGGCCATGAGCACTAGGCTAAGAAAAAATTAATTACTAGATAATTAGTTTGTGGAGAATAATTATTCTTAATGAGGTTTAAGTAATTAATTACCAAAGAATGGTATTCTACGAAATATTAATTAATTATTTTAATTGGACTATAGGGGAGAAATTATTGTCACCCTCTAGTCATGCAAGCCTAAGTGCTCTGTGGTGTCATGGTGAATTGATGCTGACTAAGAACATCATTATGATGGCGCATGTTAATCTTCAATGGGTTGACGAGTTGAGTGGGGTCCAGTAGGATTGGTGAACCTTAGGTGCCGAATGGATCCTAACTGAAGTTCGAGAGGTCTGGCATGCATCGAGACTGTTCATCGAGAGAAAGGTATTAGTCCACAATCCCATATTCATCGGAGGTAAGAGAAACATGTATACCCCATCCCTTAAAAAGGTGCTTAGAGATCAGGTCTGTGACAGAGTGGTCGAGTGTGTGGCAACTTCAAACAAATTACATATAATAGAAATAGCTTAACATTCTAGATCCAAGAATAGTGGATCTAAATTTATAATATTAGCTAATACACCCAAATCATGTACATTTGGAAAACCATATTTTACTAAAGTAAGCATTAACTCTAACAAGAGAATGATGACTCATCTGAAAACCAAGAGAGAAATTAGTTGAATCACGAACTCTCACATTGTTTCATACAACTCTGATATATGTATAGTATCTCTTTCCATCATTGAATGGAGGTTTACCATAAGTATTTTTCCCTATCAATTAGCAAGATATATAGAATATTCATATGTTGAAGGAAATAATTGTGAAAAATCATTCCAAAGGCCCTATTGCATGTTACAAAATACTAGATTTCCCCCTCCATTGAGAAAATAGATTATGTATTCCCCTTGTTATGTTTATATCAAGATATATGAGAGTGTTGATATCAGGATAGATGAGAGTGTTGATATCAGGATAAATGAGAATTCCTTTCAATAATTGCATCACATGTCTTGGAAACTACACTGCCTCCTTTGTTCATCAAGAATTATTTTATTTTTTTTAAAGAAATCTTTTAGGAAAACCCTAAATATAACTAAACTAAATAAACCTAGTCTAAAATTTTCACCAAAGACTCTAGTCGACACAAAATTCCCCCGCAAACTTAATTATTTATAACCCTCTCTTCTCACAATTAAACCCGGGCTTCTTGTCTTGATGATGGATCCTAATATGGATATGAAACATCGACATTCAATTGACAGTAATGTGGTGTCTCTGAATTTGCTTGATAACACTCCTCACCACAGAAATATCAACAATCAGATTATTTCCCTGTACGGAAGGGAGACTCTGGACGGAATCCGCCATTTAGAAAAACTCAAGGTAAAAATTATGAGAAGGGTTGGAGACTTAGAGTTTTTGAAAATATGTAGAAATGAAAAAACACATTCAAATTAAAGATTACAAATTAGAAAAAAAACAAAAATTGAAAATTAATTTATTTATTTTTAAATATTTTAATAAAGAAATTTAAATATTTTTTTTTAAAGAAATCTTTTAGGAAAACCCTAAATAGAACTAAACTAAATAAACCTAGCCTAAAATTTTCACCAAAGACTCTAGCCGACACAAAATTCCTCTGCAAACTTAGGTATTTATAACCCTCTCTTCTCACAATTAAACCCAGGCTTCTTGTCTTGATGATGGATCCTCATATGGATTTGAAATGTTGAAATTCAATTGAGAGTATTGTGGTCTCTCTAAATTCGCCTGATTACACTCCTCACCACAGAAATCTCAACAATCAAAGTATTCCTTGCACGAAAGGGAGACTATGGAAAAAATATGCCATTTAGAAAAGATCAGGGTAAAAATTATGAGAAGGGTTGCAGACTTAGAGTTTTTGAAAAGATGTAGAAATGAAAAAACACATTCAAATTAATGATTACCAAATTAAAAAACAAAAAAAACAAAAAAAAATTAAAATATTTTAATAAAGAATTTTAAATAATCTCTTTTAAAGAAATCTTTTAGGAAAACCCTAAATATAACTAAAATAAATAAACCTAGTCTAAAATTTTCACCAAAGACTCTAGACACAAATTGCCCCACAAACTTAGGTATTTATAACCCTCTCTTCTCAAAATTAAACCCAAGCTTCTTGTCCCAATGATGGATCATGATATGGATCTGAAACATTGACAATCAATTGACAATATTGTGGTCTCTCAAAATTCGGCTGATAACACTCCTCACCACAAAAATCTCGGCAATCAGATTATTTCCTTGTATTGAAGGGAGACTCTGGACGAAATCTGCCATTTAGAAAAGCTCAGGGTAAAATTTATGAGAAGGGTTACAGAGTTTTTGAAAAGTTGTAGAGATGAAAAAACACATTCAACTTAATGATTACCAATTTAAAAACAAAAAAAACAAAAAACAAAATTAAAATTTTTAAGAAAGAATTTTAAATAATTTTTTTTAAAGAAATCTTTTAGGAAAACCCTAAATATAACTAAACTAAATAAACCTAGTCTAAAATTTTCATGAAAGACTCTAGCCAACACAAAATTTCCCTATAAACTTAGGTATTTATATCCTTCTCTTCTCACAATTAAACGTCGACATTCAATTGACAGTACTGTGGTCTCTCTGAATTCGCCTGATAACACTCCTCACCACATAAATCTCAGCAATCAGTCTCATCATGAATGGTGATATTCTATTTTCATAATTAATTTCTTGTTCTCCAATCCTCCATGTTCCAATTGATAGAAGGCTCACTCCAACATTCTTTGGACGAGTCAAAAACCTTAATTACAAAATAAAATATTTCACCATAAATAACGGTTACTTTGTATGAGTTCAGATATGAGACGAAAGCAATGGCATATATTGCCTATGTAGTCTCTATATTTGGCAGCTCATAGCAACACGTTGTAAGAGGATTCTATACTTTGAAATATATAAGCGGAGAGTTGAAACAAAATAGACCTCATGTAGATTCTATTGGATTGGATTTAAACATGTGAGTAATAAAAACAATTATGTAACAAAACATTCGAGAAAAAATCTTTTTAATTAATCCCACAAACTATATCCATATAACTTTAATTCATATAACCCTACAAAAAGACAATCACATCCAATGGTCTATTCTCAATAATTTATCATTGTCTGTGTCATCAAATTTATAAGTTTCATGTCTTGGCTTGTAAAAAGAAACCCTTATTAGTCCTTGTTGAAAGGCTAGGGACTATATCATTGATTTACTCATTGACCACCTATTAGTTTTAGGTTTGACTTTAAAATTATCTTGATTTTCAATGTTGAACTTAGGGAAATATCATTAATAGTTTTTTTTAGATTTAAAATAAACAAAAATAATAATTTTTATGCCATGTTATTGGATTTCAACTTCATAGTGTTATTGCAAGGGTGGAGATGTGTATTAATTATTATTTTTTATTTTGAGCCCTCTGCCAACTCTACATCCTCTTTGAGTCTTGACAACTCTATAGCAACCACCTTGACAGTGAAACTCTACATCTCCAACAACCCCCTTGACAGTGCCTCCTACCCACTACCTTCACTTCATGAACAGAGCCAAAAATTATCCTCACTACCTGGCCACCTCCATTCCCAAAACTGGTTTTGTCTTAATATTTGAGCTTTATGCTCCATGTCCAAATACTGATCAAAAGTTTCATCTTTATATTTCAAAGACTTTCATCTTGATATCTCTATGAAAGACATTGAAATTCTTAGGGATATATGAAAAAAATTATAAATGCTCTTATGTGGATATTGGATTATTACCTTGAAATTTAGAAAGGCAGTTCTAGTGGAGTGCACTGGGAATCTAATTGGTGTACATAGAAATAACAACGCAATTGAGTGAGGACATATGAACAATATCATAAAGTGGAAGCATAAATATAGGAATTGAAATAGAAGAACTCAAAGCCTTATCTTTGTCTTCGAAGAACTAGTGGATTTGATACTGGTCGCAAGGGTTCTTCTATATTGTTCAAGGGTGGGTATACACTTTTATCTGGATAATCTAGATGATATCCTCACACCTATGTCTCTTCATAGGCTGGGTTGCACCTCTCTTCTCATGGGCTTCTTCTCATCCACTTCAGTGTTCTTCTCTTTTTCTTTCTTCTCGCAGTTTTCTTCTCACCCCAATCAGTTTTCTTCTTTCCTTCCCTTCCTCTATTCTCATTGGTTGCTCCTTATTCTCTATTATTCATTCTTCATGCCATTGCATATCTCTCAAATATCTTTCACCAACCATCTCCATCTGCTGCAGACACCAAAAATTTATTCGTTTGCATGCTTATTAAAAATGAAATTTATTAAATTGTTTTAACTATTCCCAACTTTACTTCCAAGTTGGCATGAATTAGCACCTCGATTCCTGTGTGGATTCCCATGTTGTAGGATATCTAGTTAACAACTCTTAGATTAAGGGATATTATCTATATATTTATAGGTAACCAAAATTTTAAGATTCTTTTGCGATTATGGTAGAGAACCAGGGTAAGTTTTTCTGTAGATCCATAAACTGGATGCTATACCATTATCTTGATATTTTGACTTAATACATTCATAATGCATGTTACAAAATATCTTTTTCTTAATCTAGGGTATGTTCTATTGGGGAATAACATAGATGCTTGGACTTCTTGGGCAGATGATCCAAATAGTGGAACAACTATTCTGCTAGAGGCTTGATAAATGATGATATACTCATACTTGGGTAGTTGTAATACATTTTCTCTTCTAATAATTTTGACAGGTTTTAGTACATGTTGATTTGTATTGTATAGATAGAAAATAACTTTCGGAAGTTGCTAAAACAAGGTTGACAACCTTGAAGAAGTATAATGTTCTACAACTAGGATGCAAAAGAATACACTAGGATGCAAAAGAATACACTTTGGTACGTTTTCATTGTATCTAACATGAATATGCCTTGCATGTTAGTATTTGGAGAATTTTATAGAATGCCATAATATGATATCTTTATCGAGGGAACAAATGAAGAATCTTTATCTATGAGAACACATAAATAATTTTAAAATTTTATATGTATTTTTATTTTTATTATCTTAAAAATAGATTGTTTTAAAATATCTGTAATATAAAAGTTTAGTTATTTTGCTAATAAAGTTAATAAAAATATGTAAATTATTCAAATTTTTATGTTGAATTGATTGCTTCTATTTCATTTGTTCATTTGTATATATATATATATATATAACATCACATGCAATTCATCTTAATTTTTAAGTTTTCCAATTGATAGGTGATAAAACTTGGTTTGTAAATAAATTACATGCATATATGTTGTATATAATTATCTGATTCATTTATATTGATATAATCTCATTTTCTTAACTACTTTTGTCACAGGTCGCTCTTTAGAATCTCATTTTCTTACAAAATTTTTTCCCAATTTCTCTATTACTTTCTCATTTCTCTATTCCTTTCTCTTTGCACAATCTTTCTCGTAATTATAAATAATCCATTTGTGTTGGTATTTATATGTTTTATTTTAATGTATCTTATAAATTATACTGACATAATCATCTCCTTTTTAATATTACCATGCATGTTTTATTTTAATATATAACTTATAAATTATACTGACATAATGAATCTCCTTTTAATATTAACATGAACGTTTCTATTGACATCTACTAAATCTTAAAGTCTTAAAATTCAAGAGTGTTCTAGTTCTACAGGTTTCTATTAGCATCAACTAAATCTTTTATTCTTAAAATTTGAGTGTTGTGCTTCTACATCATAGAAAATTCTTCGCAATTGATTGGTTGTCTATTTTCTTAGGTTTTCCAGTTATGTTGCAAATTGGGTCAATAGAGTGGGTGGAGAAAAATTCATTTATATTGATATAATTATGTGATTCATTTATAATTATATCGATATAAATGAATGATTTACTCTTTTCAGAAGCATTTTCTTATATCAATATTGATACAATGGTTATCGGTATTATTTTCTTTATTGCGTCCACCACCCAACTCGATGATTTTATTTATGAGATAACTAAGAAGTTTTTTGTTGAGACAGTTATTTTGTTACTCAACATATTCTGTAATTCAATTATAGTACAAATATTTACTTTCTACTCATGAAAAATTCTCCGTAGGTGGAATACCCAGGCAGTACCGACAAGACGATTTATCAAACATCGTTCGCCCCAACAATATTTCAATCCCTCGAGTTTGTTCTTTACCAGTTTTATTTATGATTCTCTCCATTAACATATAGTTTATAATTTGATTCCTTAATGAAATGTTTAGTTTATTTCTCAGAGATCATTTGATTTTAAACACTTCTACTATATAAATTATGATTGTCACATGGGAAGATTAGGGGGAAAAGGTTCACTTTATGAAAAACTTCCATAAATATCTGTTAACTGTTATTATTTGGATAATTTAGAAAAATAATTAATATTTCAACCATGCACAATATTGAGTTTGTTAAGATTTCTACAAGGGACAATATTGACCTCTACCGAGATAGATCCAACACCCTGAAAAACCTTTAATCCATTGGATTGTGCAATTTCAACAACTGATATATGCAATTGCATTCATTCTTTCAAATTTCACATAAGAAAATAATTTTATTATGTTCCTACAGTATGTTTCTTTGTTCTGTAAACATGCAAAACCAACAATGGCAAAATATTTAACTAACCCACATGTTCCATGTATCCCATTAGATTTTCCATTTTAAAACTTAAGTGATAGAGACTACACTATGATGCAATACTTGTTTAATGTACATATTGAGTAAATTTAATACCCCTCAAATATTATTTGTTGTATTATAATAATAGATTATGCTACTAAAAACAATAGTAGACTAATCTATTCAATAATAACCATGTAGTTTCTCTCATACTCTAATCTATTCAATACTAACCATGTAACATGCATCATTTCTCACTCTTAAAAAAATTACACAAATATAGCATGACTACTTTGCTACTTTGCTTCCACTTCCAACATCAATCAATTAGTTCCATGAATATAGCATGACTACTTTGCTTCCACTTCCAACATCAATCAAGCACAACTTCCATGCATTGCAATAAAGTACGAAATCAGGGTTAGAATGAATAGACACAATTGTAAACTCTACGCTTTCAGTTCAGTTCTAATTTGATTAACCTAAGATACTATAAAATGCATAATATTAATATTGTAAAGTAATAGCTTGAGTGTATAAATCGAAATCTCTTTTTGTTATCTTGAATGAATGATAAGCATTGGTTCCAATATAAAGTAATTGAATACTCTCAAATATCTTCACTTACATAAAATCACATCCGAGGCATTCTTCCAATATCACGTTATAAGTTAGCAAAAACTTAGAAATGGGGATTTGCAACTATCCTAAAATACAAATAGAAGAGAAAAAGACAAATGTTGCTAAAAGCTATGGAAATATAAGGAATAAAAATAAGATGTTATGGATCAGATTGAAGGTTTAAAATACTTGCAAATGGTGTAGTTCAAGACCTTTCAAAAGGGAAAATATATGGATATGAACATGAGCTAATCACTTCTATTTTAGTTAAACAACTAGTACCCATATGAACACAATAAGTAAATGAAAAAAAACAACGAATGACAACAATCTGTTAAGTGAAATCCAAAGTTGGATGGCTTGAATTATAATAAATCATGGAGCAAAAATAGTCGAATACAACATTTATACATTTATTAAAAATTTAACATGCATCATATCTAATATCAAAACTACGAAAGTATAAACAATCTCTACAATCTAAATATGAATGGAAATCATTTTTCACAAGTAGGTGAAACTAGATTTGTGTCAATAGTAAATACATACCCTACAATGATCTAACACATTCACATGGAAAGCTCTAAATAAAATCACCCCAAGTTGGTGACAATCTCGAATGTTATCTCTTTAAAAGGAATGTGTCTCTGTGTGAGATAATTTTAGGGAAAATACATGTTCCTATTATTGGAGAACCCAAAAGAATGTGACGGCATGAAAATTAAATGAACATGTACTTTTTCAAGGATAGCTATATAAAGATCATAATATTGATTAATGCCAAAGATTTGATTGAGCTACAAAAGAGAGAAAAAAGATAGCACATCAAATATAATAATGATTAGAGTTATTTTCATATATTGGATATTTGTAGAGAAACATTGTAATAATGTTAATAGAGAGTTTACATAACACACGAATTTATATGCATCACATCAATTTCTACGCATCATAACATTGCACATTTTATAATTTCATTTAATTAATAACTATAATTATCCAAATAGCTTGTAAGCATTACCATCATTGGTTTGAAGTTTTGATCGTTGAACATGACTTGCAAATCCAAATCACAACTTTGGGTAAGTTTGTCAATTGCTTGATGATCCACTAAGTCACCTATCTACCAGTTCCTTTGGGTACTCTTCTTCTCAACATATCCCCGATCCATAATGGAGTTGTATGGAACCATACTTTGCTAGAATTATGATTGAATAAATAAGCCATCAAGCTTGAGAATAATCCACATTTCTCAACAAACTTCAATATTCCAAACTCTCAAAAAATATCAATGAAAAGTTATATTAGAATTAGGATGCATAAAAATACTTTCATCTTAGCACAATATATCATTTTATAGGTTTTGTGGCCAATGCCACTTGTCCAACTCATGCAAAAATACCAAAGTGTCACTCATATGCACAAGTGCACATGTAATTACCTATTTAAAATTAAAAAATAATGAATTATCCTCACCCACGTGTCTTATTTTCACTCCTAGGTGTTCCATTGATTGTCTCATGACTTCCTATTTTAGTGGTTACACATGGAGTTATTAGTTTAGTTATTTATTAGCTCACTTTAACTTCTCCCAACACACTTTTCTATTCCCACACTTCAATTTGAATTTGAATTACTGTTCGTGTTTCATCTCCTTGACTTAAGGGTGTGTTAGTAATTTTTTTTAGTTAATTAATAATTATATTGTTTTTATTTCATGCACATTCTCCTAAAATATATTTATCCTTTAATATTTTAATTAATTAGATAATCTCTCTTGATATGAAATACTAATTTATCTTGTATTTTTATTTATGCTACATTCATTTAATTAAACTTTGTGTTTTAATAAGATGCATAACTATATGATTTTTTTCTCAATAATAATTTATGCACGTCACGTTAATTCTCTTGTATACCTTAAATTTGACCTTCATTCACTATAATTTAATGATTTTTGAATGACAACAAGGGTGTCATGTTCCTCATGTTCTTCAATAATTACCTTTCAACATTTCCATGGGTGCCATGTTTTGCATGCCTTTCAAGAATCCAAATTTATTTGATACCATGGGTGTCACGATTCTCCATGTCATTCAAGAACTACCTTTCAATAGTACCAAAGGTTCCTTGTTGATACATTCCTTTCAAGTATACAAATTTATTTTTTGGGAAAATGACATAATAATAGAGACCTTATTAACTGATATTTGTTCGATTGGTTGAGATACTAATGGTCACTAAGGAATAAGGTTATCACCTTATTGTGTGCCTCTCAACTAATCCTTAAGAGTGAAAAAATTTGTGGACTACCTACAAGACAACATGGAACCTTGGAATAAAAGTGGTCCTAGATTTTCAACTCAAGCCATGGAAAGGAATGTTAGTATGTGGAAATAGGAATGCTTCTCCTCTCTTAATGAAATTTAGTACATCTTCATACAACCCCATTACCAATGTGTGGATCGATTGGAAAGCATGTTGTTCCTTTACATAATACAATCAATACAACAATAATTTCATAATACAAAATCAAAATATAACATAATCACATAACCTTTATAGTTTCCCAACTCAATCTAGAGTCCAATGTAATGTTGATGTAATTTCTTGTCAATTCCCCTCTATGGTTTCTTGTCACACTAAAAAAATCATCAATAACATCCACAAGTTAATGTATCCAACATTTGTATTTCAGTTTATTCAAATCATAGCAATCAATACCATCAATTGTCGTATCAATGCACATATAGTTCATTCATGTTATCATATAAACTTTTAAATAAACTCATTCAAAAATAATCATTTAAAACCAATAAGATAATTCTAATATAATTCAATAAACCTAATCCTAATATAATTCAATAAACCAGTTCATTTGTGAACAAATTCCCTCAAATAATAATATTCAAACCATTAGAGTAATCAAAGAAACCGGGGCACTATATCTTGGTTAAACTCCAGTACATGATATGAAGGAACACCGCCCTGACCCCCGCCCTTCATCATTTGAATAT
>JASDQU010100757.1:300717-315991 GCA_032191745.1 Picea mariana | reverse complement strand
ATTTCCTGACACTAAGCTCACCAAAATGAACCCCTTATTCAAAAATTGCACTGTGCCTAATTAAGAAAACCCTAGTTCTGAATATCCTCCAAAAAATTGTTTTCTGGGTAACAGAATGACATTCGATGGGTACCCCTACTTGTAAACCGGTGTTAGGATTCCAATGCAACCAATATTTCATCCATATGAGTCTCGGTTAGACTTTTATAACAAGTTATAACTCACCTCCTCAATCCATTTAGGGACATGTGGCACATCTACGTTCCATAAACTCCCACATATATGTTTTGGAAAATCACACATGACCACTTTACCCACAATTTCTCAATCCATTATTTTTTAAAATTGACCCCTTGTTTAGAAATTTCATTGTGCTTCACTAAGAAAAATTCTAGTTCTAGAGATCCTCCAACAAAATATTTTTAGAGAAACATAATAACAATCGAGGATTACCCTTAACTGTAAGTCAATTCCCAGATTCCAATGCAACTAACGGTTCATCCATCCAAGGGACATTTAGAGTTTTATGGTGACTTGCAACTTGCCTCATCAATCCATTCAAGGTCATGTTGACAATTTGGTCAGGGGGCATAAAATCCAAACCATGCAGCATAATTGAGTTCCATAATCTCTCGCATGTTTGTTTGGTTAAGGCCCATGTGAACACCTTATTGACAATCACCTAACACAATGTTCTAAAAAATTGACCCCTTGTTTAGAAATTGCACTTTGCCTCACTGAGAAAAACTATAGATCCAGAGATCCTCCAACAAACAATTTATCGAGGAATGAAATGATAGTAGAGGGGTAACCCTATCTATAACATAGTTCCTAGAGTCCAATTAAATTTCCAACTTATTCATCGAAGGACTAGCTATATTTTTATGAAAGGTTGCAACTCACCTCCTCAAGCCATTTAGAGACATGTTGAAAATTTGGTCTAGGGGAATAAAATTCAAAATGAGTGGAATAATTGAGTTTCTTAATATCCTTCACATATATTTGGCCAAGTCCCACATTCCCATGCTACCCACAATAACTCCACAAAATGTTCACCAAAATCAACCCCTAGTTCCAAAATCACACTCTGTCTTACTGAGAAAAATACTAGTTATAGAGATCCTCCAAAAAATAGTTTTCTGGGAAATGGAATGACTTCTGAGGGGTACCCCTAGATATAATGTGGTGTTAGGAGTCCAATGTAACCAAAGATTCATCCACCTGAGTCTTGTTTAGAGTTTTATTATGATTTTGAACTCGCTTCATCAAGCCATTCAAGGACATGTTGGCAATTTGGTCTGGGGGAGTAAAATCCAAACTCAGTGGCATAACTAAGTTTTGTAAGCTCCTACACATCTATTTGTCTAGTTCCCATGCAACCATGATACCCATAATAATTTGACACAATGTTCTTCAAAATTAACCCCTTGTTTATATATTGCATTGTGCCTCACTAAGAAAATCCCTAGTTCCAAACATCCTTCAACAAACAATGCTCAAAGTCCAATGCAACTGACATTTTGTCCATTTGAGGCCAGGTTAGAGTTTTATGGAAAGATGAAAATCACCTCCTCAAGCCATTCAAGGACATGTTGACAATTTTATTCAGGTGAATAAAATACAAATCGAGCAGCATAACTAAGTTTTGTAAGCTCTCAAAGGCCCACATGACCATGCTATCGACAATCACCCGACACAGTGTTGTGAAAAATCAAACCCTTGTTCAAAAATTGCACTGTGCCTCACTAAGAAAACCCCTAGATCTGGAGATAGTCCAACAAATGGTTTTCCAGGTAACATAATGGCAGTGGAAGGGCACCCATAACTGTAACTTGGTGTCGTGATTCTAATGCAACTAAGGATTCAACAATCCAAGGCCCAATTAGAGTTTTATGGGGAGTTGTAAATCACCTCCTCAAGTCATTCAAGGACATGTTGACTATTTGGTTTGGGGAAATAAAATAAAAAACAAGTGGCATAATTTAGTTCCATAAGATATCGCACATATATTTGGCCAAGGCCCACATGACCATGTTACCCATAATTGCCCAACATAGTGTTCATGAAAATTGACCCCTTGTTCACAAATTGTACTCTTCCTCACTAAGAAAAACCCCGGTTCTAGAGATCCTCCAACAAACACTTTTTTGGGAAATAGAATGATAATGGAGGGTACCCCTAGATGTAACCCGATGGCCTGAGTCCAGTGCAACCAATGGTTCATCCATCTGATACCTATTTAAGGTTTTATGGCAAGTTGTAACTCCCCTCCTCAAGTCATTCAAGGACATGTTGACTATTTCATTTGCATGCATAATGTCCATCTTAAAAAAAAATAAACGGGTTGAATCTCATCCTTTCACAGAAATAATCCCAATAGACAAACACCAACAAAGAAACATATTGTAACAAATAAGTTACCAAGCAATGTGGAGGTTAACCGAGAGAATTGGAAAATGTTGCTATGTGGATATTTGGAGATATGAATTTTATTCCCATTCAATAAACATTGTTTCTTTCATAATTTTAAAATGCTAGCATTTCCCTAAAAGAAAAGTTCATATAAATCTACTTCAAAAAATATTTGACAAGTGACTAACTTGTAAAACTTCTTACATGGTTTAAGGATTTGTATGTCAAGGTAATGCAAGGAAAGACAAGGAAGGGAAAGGAAAGACAAGGCATGGAAAGGAAATGCAAGGAAAGGAAAGGAAATGCAAGGCAAGGTAAGGCTAGACATGACAAGGAAATGCAAGATAAGGAAATGAAATGCAAGGAAAGGCAAGGCTAGACATGGAAATGAAAGTCAAGGCAAGGAAATGAAAGGTTTAGTTCTAGTTCATGTTCTAGATTATGGTCTAGGTCAAGGAAAGGAAAGGTGGGGCTAGACATGGAAATGAAAGTTGAGAAAAGACAAGGAAAGGAAAGGAAAGGAAACACATGTCAATGTAACACAAGGTAATACAATGAAATGCATGGAAAAGCAAGGATAAGCATGGCAAGGAAAGTTCTATGTCTAGGTTTAGGTGTAGGTGATGGTCTAGCTCTAGGTCTTGTTCTAAGTCATGGTCTAGGTCTAGGTAGGTGTCTAGAACATGAATTATACCATGACCTAGACATATACCATGACCTAAACCATGACCTAAACCTAGAACTAGACATAGACCAAGAACTAGACATATACCTATACCTAGACCTAGACCTAGATCATGACCTAGACCTGGATCTAGAACTAGACCATGACCTAGATCTAGACCTAAACCACGACCTAGACTTAGACCTATGATATGACCATGACCAATAACTATACCTTACTTAGACCTAGACGTAGACCTATACATGGAAAGGTAATACATGGCAAATAAAGGCTATACAAGGCAAGGAAAGGTATGGTAATGCAAGGAAATGGCAAGTAAATGCAAAGGAAAGGAATGACAATGGAAAGGCAAGACGAGAAAATGCAATGTAAAAAGTATATACATGGAAAACCATCGATCGAAGTGGATAACGGTGGACACCCACCTTTTCCAACTAGCTCAAAACAATTTTCTGGCAATTTTGGTAATTTACTATTTTTAGCAGTTTTTAACTTCCTCGGCCATTTTGAGGGTCTAAATCAAGTTTTTTCAGGATTGATCTTATCAAAAATAGTCAAAGGATCTGATTGAGCCCCCAAAATTAATATCCTCGATGATACCTTTCCAACGAGATATCATGTACCCCAAACAAAGATCGTATTCAAAAGTTACGACCCCAGGAAGTTGGTGTACTAACTTACCCAAACGGGGCCCACGTGACTTTTGGTGCTTCATCTCCTAAGGTTAGGTTTTTTGGATATCTAGGGTTTGTGACATTCTATTTTATTGTAAAAAATTCCTTCAGAACCTCATTTTAATCGTCTTCTTGCGAATGAGTGCATTCGTCACATCTCTTACCAGAGATAAGCCGCCACCATTCCAGCAAGCTTGTTTTCCATTGCATTTTACAGTTTCAGCTTATTTCCTTATTGAATAGAAAAATAGTTTTATTGTATCTCTATTATTCTGTGTTAATAATATTTTAATAATCTATATTTATTTCATTCTTCTCCTTGTCTTCTTAATGCATGTCCCCAAGGAGGCTAGGGTACAAAGAATTGGGTCTCGAGCTTGTTTCTCTTGAGGAAAAAATCTCTCGCACACCCAAGAAACCTCTCATGGTAGGAGAAATTAATATGAAGAGACAGGAGATCCTTTCAAAAAAATTCTTGAGGAATCCCTCATGAAACAGAGGAGCGATATGATGGATAGTTTCATGCAAATCCTTCAGCAGCTACCAACAGGTGATGCATATTCCTCGAGCGGAGGCCCCGTCCCCTTCAAGGTACAAATAAACTTCGATATTCCTATATTTGAAGGTGAGATAGACGCAGATGTGGTAGAAAAGTGGTTTAATCTACTGTAAGGGTATTTTTTTGTCCATAACTTTTCAAATAGAGAAAAGATTACTTTTGTGTTCCTCAAAGCCGTTCCCCATGTCAAAGATTGGTGGGAAACTTTCTATGAGAAAAAGGAAACATAGGAACCCTCATTATTTACAGTCATGACCACCTGGGAATCCTTTAGGGATGGTATTAAGGAACAATATTACCCTATTGAAAGTTATGAAAACTTTTATACCAAATGGAGCACACTACGACAAGAAAGAGACCAAGCAGTGCCATATTTCACAAATATCTTTCATACCTTGTGCACCAAGTTGGGTATCAAAGATTCATATATAAATCCGGTGCTCAAGTATCGTAGTGCTTTGCATAGATACATATAGACCAAAATGGAATTTCTGGACATCTCATCCTTGGGCATGACCTACCGATATGCTGTTAAAATTGAGCATAAGCTCAAACAAAATACATGACAATTTGGGCCTGAGAACCCCTCACAGCAAAATCCAGGAAAGCATGGCCCCAACCCACATAACAAAGGACAAAGAAAATATGGACAATATCAAGACAACCAGTCCATGCTGCAAGCAAAGGACACTGAAAAGACAAACAAATATACCAGGAAGTGGTGTGACCTCCATAAGAACCCTTAGCATAACATTGTTTATTGCTGCTCAAAGCAGTTGCTGGTGGCCGAAGTGAAATCCTCTGAATTGTATGCGGGTTATGACTCTGAGTCAGAACTAGAAAGGTGAAGAGGAATCATTGACGTGGAACCTGGTGCCACTGTTTCTACCACCAAGCTCTATCCTTGTGAACCACACAAGCCAGAAGAAGGTGAGTGCCTCTTCCATTCATAGATGTGGGTGAAAGGCACCCCATTGCACTTCTTCATTGATAGCAGTAGATAGAAGAACCTCATCTCAGTAGAGTTCTTCAAGAAGATGGCCCTACCCATAACGTCGCACCCACAACCCTACAACATTGGATGGTTTCACCAAGGAAGCGATATCCGTGTTAAGAAAATAGTGTCAACTATCGTACGACATCAAGACCTTGAAAGACAAGGTATTTTGTGATGTTTCTCCTCTTGAAGTTTGTAATTTTATTTTGGGCCAACTTTATTTATGGAAACGTCATGTTGTATATGAGTCTAGGCCTCTTAGTGTTATTATTACTTTGAACAGGAAATTGTACAGGATACCCAAGGCAGTCCCTCCTAGTGCTATTTCCTTGATCTATGCCAAGAAATGTGGGGAGGTCATCTCTCAGACCAGGAAATTTGTCTTCTTCATCATTCACTCTCAGAGTGACTGAAAGATCGCAACCACATACAGTGCCTCTGAGTCCATTCTTTCCACATAATATAAGCAAGTGGATAAGGTCGTAGAAGAATACTCAGATATCCTCTCTTCTCCTACTGGGGTACCTCTACACTGAGAGGTCAAGCATCCCATCTATCTGACCCCAGGCACACCGCTACATAATGGGCCACTCTATTTCCACTCTCTGTTAGAAAATGAGGAGATCGAGAGGAAGATCCAAGAACTTCTCCACAAGGGGCACATCCATCCCAGCTCATTTCCTTGTGGGAGCCCAATCGTTTTGGTGCAAAATAAATATGAGACCTGGTGAATCTGCATTGATTACTGGGCCTTGAATAAAATCACAGTCTGAAACCAGTCCCGATTCCCTGAATCGACGACCTCCTTGATCAAATGACGGGGGACAAATAATTCAATAAGATTGATATGAATTCTGGCTATGACTAGGTCCCAATAGAATAGACAGATGTATGGAAGACCACCTTCAAGTCAAAAGAAGGCCTTTTTGAATGGCTTGTCATGACCTTTGGTTTGAAAAATGCTCTAGCAACATTTATGAGGATGATGGATAATATCCTATGACCTTTCAAAAATACTTTTGTAGTGGTGTATCGGGATGAAATCCTCATCTACAACAAGACTTGGGAGGAACACTTGCAGCATATTCACCAGGTTCTTGACACCCTACGACAACACAAACCATATGAAAACTTGGAAAAATTATCTTTCAGCATGGACAGGGTCCATTAATTAGGCTACATAGTTGATCGACATGGTGTGCATGTGGATCCAACCAAGATCCAGGTCATCCATGACTGGCCAACCCCAACCACACTCATTGAAATTCGTGTCTTCTTGGGCCTCGCCAATTTTTATCACAGGTTCATGTTGGGATTCTATCATATCGCATGGTCCCTCAACCAAGTAACCAAGGGTGGAAGTAAGGAAAACATTTTGTGGGGCTTGTACCAACAACAAGCCTGCAAAGAATTGAAGAATAGTTTGTGATCATCCCCAATACTTTCATTACAAGACCTGCAAAATCCCTTTGAGATCGAGACATATGTTTCATACTATGTTGTGGGCATTGTTCTCACTCAAAACCACCACCCTGTGGCATATCATAGTGAGACACTATCAAATGTTGTCCGTAAGTACCCTAATTACGACAAATAAATCTAATCCATTGTGAAATCCTGTTGCTAGTGGAGACATTACATTCTTGGTAAGGATACAATCATCCACACTAGTCATAAGCCACTACAGTTCATGCAGACCCAAGAAAAATTGCAGAATGACCGCCATCAGAAGGGGTCCACATACTTACAAAAATTCCACCTCAACATCAAGTATAAAATAAGAAGTAGCAACTGAGTCCCTGATTTCCTCAGTTGACCTCCAGGCCCGACACTCACCATGGTTCTAGACCCTTGTGAAAACAAGACCTCCGGATGGACCCAAATCTATGAGACATACCCTGACTTCTCCACCAACTACCAAATGTTGGGCACCAACTCAGTGGTCGCTAATTTCCATCTTTAGGATGGGATGTTGTGCCATCTAGGCCATCTATGTGTTCGATTAAGTGAGCGCGCGAAGGTGATTTGGGAAGCTCACTAGAGTCGGGTGGCAGGACACTTTGGAATCGAAAAGATAGTGGCAATACTGCATAAACATTTAGACTGGTTGAAACTTTGACAGTATGTCAGAAAGTATATCAGGTCCTCGACCACCTGCTCTATTGTCAAACTGACCACAAAGAAACATGAATTGTACACCCCTCTTCCTACTCCTAAAAAAATGTGGGAATCCATCTCAATGGACTACATGTCTGGCCTCCCATCCACCAAGAGGGGAAATGACTGTGTTTTGTGGTTGTTGATCACTTTTCCAAGATGGCGATTCTAGCCACCTGTAAGAAGAACATCATAGAAGAAGCCACTACCAAGATCCTATTTGAACGAGTATGGGTACATTTTTGAATCTCAAAAATAATTATCTCAGATTGTGATAGTCGGTTCCTCAACACATTCTCGTCGAGCTTCTGGTCACTGCCGGATACCAAGCTCACCAAATCCACTACCTTCCACCCCAGACATATGGAAAAACTGAGGTCATCAATCGAATGATCGTACATATCCTGTACATGTACAATTTAAAACACCCCTACACATGGGATGAGTGTATTCCCTATGTCGAGCATAGATAAAACTAAGCCCTACATAGCGCAACTGGCCACAACCCCTTTCATGTGGGGTTGGGATTCCAACCATTGGGCCCCATGGATGTTTCACTACCCCTAGAGACCACCTCGGCCGACTCATCCCCTGCTCCACTGGAAGCTGAAAAATCTACCCGATTCATTGAGCAGATCTAACACATCCACCAATAGGTTCAGGATAGTCTACAAAATTCTAATGCTAAGTACAAGTAGCGCCATGATCAACATTAGGTGCCCCATAAATTTCAGGTGGGTGATAAAGTTTGGTTGCACTTGCAGAAAGAACGCCTTACAAGGCCCCATCAGAAGCTTCTCCCACTCCATTATGGGTAGTAGACCATCACCAAGGCTATGGGTGACAATGTTTTTGAGCTCAAAATTCCCCCTTTCCTTGGCCTGCACCCAGTCTTCTTCATTATGTCTCTCATTCGACCATATTTCCCACCATTATTTGACACCTCAGAGATAACATAGAAGTTGACACCAACAGAGCTCAACCCTGAATGCATGTAACATGAATCTAGTGATCATATTGTAGACACACATATCAAGGGCATTTGACAACAAAGGATCCAACTTTATCAATTCGTCAAACAAGGGAAACTCCTACACCAAGGCAAGTGGCTCACCCGTGGCCAAATTTGACATACATTTCCTCATCTGATGGGGGAACTCAGAGAAATGGATACCATTTCTTCCTAAGGATGGAGGACTGATCTAGGTGGATTTCAGTGGCCACCCAACTTTTCCAACTGGCTCAAAATAGTTTTATGGCAATTTTGGTAATTTACTATTTTTAGCAGTTTTTAACTTCTAGGGCCATTTTGAGAGCCTAAATGAAAGATTTTTGGGATAAATATTCTCAATTATAAACAAAGGCTTGGATTGAGCCCCCAAAATTAATCTCCTCAACTATACCTTTCCAACAAGCTATCATGCGCCCCAAAGGGAGATTGTATGCAAAAGTTACGACCCTGGGAAGTTGATGTACTAACTTACCCAAACGGGGCCCACATGACTTTTGGTGCTTCATCTCCTAGGGTTATTTTTTTTGGATGTCTAGGATTTGTGACATTCCAATTTATTGTAAAAAAGGCCTTCAGAGCCTCATTGTAATCGTCTTCTTGCAAATGAGCCCAACCGTCACATCTATTCCCAGAGATAAGCCGCCACCATTCCAACAAGCTTCTTTTCCGCTGCATTTTATAGTTTCATCTTATTTACTTATTGAATAGAAAGCCATTTTTACTGTATCTTTGTTATTCTATGTTAAGCATATTTAAATAATCTGTACTCATTCCATTCTTCTCATAAAATATGCATCAACTATGGCATGTCAAGGCAAGTTCTAGGTCTAGGTCGAGGTCATGGTCTATTCTAGGTATAGGTCTAGGTATAAGTGAATGGAATGGAGGGAAAGGAAATCCAAGGCTAGGCAATGAAAGGCAAGGCAAGGAAATTCAATGCAATAAAATGGAATGCAAGTCTAGACAATTAAATACAAGGAATATAAATACCATGATCTAGAGCTAGATCAAGAGTTATACTTGGACCTAGACCTAGACCTAGACCATGATGTAGACCTAGATCTAGACCTATACCTAGACCTTGACCATGAAAATGACCTAGACCATGGCCTAGACCAAGACCTAGTCCTAGAACTTTCCTATACCTAGACCTATAACTATACATGGAAAGGAAAGACATGGCAAGGAAAGGCTATAAATAGCAAGGAAAGGCATGATAATGCAAGGAAATTAAAGAATTAGACCTAGACATGGAAAGGAAAGTCAAGGTAAGACAAGGAAATACAAGGAAAGGTAATTCATGGCAAGTAAATATAGGGCAAAGAAAGGAAATGGAAGGAAATGAAAGGCTAGACATGGAAAGGAAAGGCATGGGAAGGAAAGGTCTAGGTCTAGGTCTAGGTCATGGTCTAGGTCTAGGAATAGGTTTATATCTAGATCTAGGTCTAAGGAAAGTCAATGCAAGGAAAGGAAATGGAAAGGGAGGGAAAGGCATGACAATGAAATGCAAGGCAATGCAAGGATATAAATGGCAAGGAAAGGCATGGAAAGGCATGAAAATACCATGACCTAGACCTAGACCATTGTAACATCCCGCTCTGGCGCACTGACAAAACTTATTCTCTGAGGACACTTGCTTGCAAGTGATCTGGATTTTTATGATGATGAACCACTTAACCTTGATGATGATACGTTATGATTTATGACAAGATGTTTTACTACTTTGATGTAGACAGATGCTGCTGACTCAATTTCATTGAGTGTGTAGGGTTTCGGACCTTGAGGATGCAGAGGCATCGGTGGAACTCCCTTGGACTCCGGATTGAGTCAGGGAGTGGGCTATTTGAGTTGTTTCATTTACGGTGATATTGATGTGTTTTGATGATATGCTATTGGTTTTATGATATGTTGTTAACATGATCTGACATGATGGTTGATGATGCAGGCTGACGATAGCTTGCCGACCAAACTCACATATGGAGTAAAAGGGCCACACACGAGTTCCAAAGAGATTGAGGGAGAGGTGTGACAGCAACCCTGCCATAGCCTATTAGCACTCCCGCCATGGCTCGAAATGTAGGTTAATGATTACCTAGTTCGAGAGGATCCACGATGCCGTGAGGGCAGACTGCGACAGTCGCTCACGATGATTCTAACGGGTGCGCAATAAGGCGGGGTCCTTATTCCTTAGAGCCCTTAGTCTCCCACAAGTTCACCTGGCGGAGTGTTGACTCCAGGGGTTATAGAGTCTACCAATCCATCAAGTCAGCGAGTGGCACCCTTGGAGCATGTGGTGCATCCTAAAGGGCACGTCGCGGAAAGAAATTCAAATCAATGAGTGGCACCCTTGGAGCACGTGGTGCATCCTGAAGGGCACGTTGCGCAACAGAAGAAAACAAGGCGAGTGGCACCCTTGGAGCATGTAGTGCGTCCTGAAGGGCACGTCGCAGGGATGATGATAATGAGATAACTTAGATGACCCTAAGACCTTAACGCCAGATAAAATTCTTAAAACGACTCCCCTAATTAAATTCTTGCCTTGTCCAAATCAAAACCTAAATTAAAACGTCTCTAAGATAAATTGACCAGCCCTAAGAAAGGATTCTACAAAAATAAACCTAGGGCATAAACTAAAACCCTCGTAGGTGTTAATTAAAGTCTTCTAAAAATAAAGGGGGAAAAGTAATGGGGGAATTAAATTAAGTGAAACCCATGGCCTTTAAATTATAAAGAAGAAACAAAATTTATTAAAGTGTGGGAGTATAAAAGCTAGGAATTTAAAAATATATTGAAAAGATTAAAAACCGCATTTATCTTTTGGAAAAAAAAAATATAAATAAATAAAAATAACAAGAGAGAATTAATTAATAAAATTAAAGAAATTTAAGGAGTAATTTAAGGAGTGATTAAGGAGTAAATTAAGGAGTAATTTAAGGAGTGATTGAGGAGTAATTTAAGGAGTAATTTAAGGAGTGATTAAGGAGTAATTTAAGGAGTAAATTAAGGGGTGATTAAGGAGTAATTTAAGGAGTGATTTTTGAGGAAGTGAGGGAATGGAGTCTTTTAAATATAAAAAAGAAATTAATATTGGAGAGCCAGAGGGATGAGTGACACTTAGCTGGCGGAGAACGTTTAGAGGGTTGTCATTAAAAATTAATTAATTAATGATTTAAGAATTTAGGTCAGTCTCAAAATTCTATAAAAGGAGGGGAAATGAAGNGTTGCTGAGTTGTGGCTTGACAGGTTGCTTGTGTGGAGTTGGGTTTATCTCAGCTGTGTTGGAGTGGTAGCTCAGCCGTGGAGGCGAGCTGAGACGCTAGCCTATCTCTGGTTCTTGTGTGGCCCCTTTGCGGCTCGGGGGGATAAGGGGGAAGCAGAGTACCCCTAGCGTTTGGCTGGGAGGTACCGGTGAGCTTTCTTTGGTTGGCGAGCGGGACGCGGCATAGAGCGCGGGACACGGCACGGAGCGCGAGACATTTTCCAACGCGAGTGTAAGGCAACGGTATGATTTTAAATTGGTAAAGTAGAAAGCGTTTTTTTGTTATATTCGGCAATTTACTATTATTGATGATAATATTGTGAGATCGTTATGGCCTTTTATTTCTGTCAATTCGTCGCCTTCCAGCAATGCGTCAGGGCTTTATTGGTCTGCATTTAATGGTTTCATGACTGTGTATTTTTCATTTCGTTGGGCCTTCCGCCACTGTGTATTGGGCGCTTTTAATAACTGCAATCTATGGGCAAATTGAACGACACTTGAAACTCTGTACCTTTCAATTTTTTTTATTTGGGGGTCTGCGCACTCACCCAGGCATCTTGTTTCGTTTTTATTCTTCATTGGGGTCTGCGTTTTTAAAATTCTCTGCGTTCTTTCATGATTCCTGTTCTTAGATGATTCTGGGGCGTTTTTAAGATTATGTTTGGCAATTGTTTGATCTTGCATGCTCTCAAAATCGTTGACCTTTCGTAGGAAATCCGTTGATCATCTCTGTAATCAGTTTGGCATTCAATTGATTTTGCATGCTCTTCAATCGTTGATCGTTCGCTTGGGAAATTCTTGATTGTGACTGCCACTTAGTTTGCCTTCGTTTGATTATTGCGTGCCCGCCATCTCGTTTGACATTTGGTCGATCCATCCTCTCCTGCAAACTCGTGTGGCCCTCCGTTGCATCGGTGTTGTGTTGGCGTTGAGGGTTACCATTGAATGATGCGTTTGAATGGACAGTACCAATCTAATTTCAATTCTTCATGCAAACCGAATTGCATTCTGAATAAAATCGGAATCCCCTTTTCATTCGTTTTAATTATTGGGTCTGTGTGTTTATGGTCACGCATTTCGATTTGCAAATCTGAATGAAATCGTGTATCCCTTTACCTCTCGTTTTATGGGTTGGGGTCTGCATGCAAGCGATTACTACATATCGACTGACAGTCTGAATGCAGCTGACCCCCATTACAGTTCGTTTCTGCTGAGTGAGTCTGCGTTTCCATAGTTTACTGTGGCTTTTATTCGTGGAAATGTAATTGCCTAGAATTCTGGGCGATGTGCACTTTAGCTGCGTGTTAAAATTCTGGTCCGAGTTGCAACAGTTTTAGCGTAACCTTATGACTTCTTATTCTTATGTCTTTAATTCTTATGATTTTAATCCTTAAGTGCAACATTCTCAGCGTAACCTTATAAATTTTTATTTCTCAGCGTAACCTTATAAATTTTTATTTCTCAGCGTAACCTTATAAATTTTAATTCTCAGCGTAACCAGTCTTAGCGGGTTATGCTAATTCTCTATAACGATTTTATTACTTTTAACCTTATGATTGTTTTGGGTATCGGGATAATTGGCATTTCTAGATTGTCTTTTTATTACTGTCATTTTTAAATGTGCTATATGATATATTGCCTTTCGTTTTAAACTATGACGTTATCCTTGTTGCCTTTTTGGGTGTCATTAGATATTGGCATTTCCAGTTGTGGTTTATTTTCATCTAGGGCCCTTGTAACTATAGAGAATTACACTGTTTAGGTTATATTCGGATTATTTCATTAGCATAATTTAATAGATGAAATTTTCTTAGATAAGTTTGTATCATCATATATTATATTTCATTTATTGATTAATAGAAGAAAATGAAGGGATGACATAGATGTGTGAGGTTTATAAAAAGCTGAAAGATAGGTAAAGATGTATGAAATTTATATTTAAATTTAGTGTCCCTTTTAAATGGTGTCCCTTTAAATTTTATTAGTTTATAGGTTGCCACATTTAGTTGATGAATATCGTGATCCTCAAATTGATGTGACCTATGATATTATGGTAATTTTAATTGTGATGCTATTACCTATACCAATTTTTAATCATTGTCTTTATATATGGATAATTGTACCTTTCAGTGTTGCCCTTTTATTTATTGTCATATGAAATTGCGATTTTATGTGTTGCCAATTTTAACTACGAAGTTATAGTGTTAGTCCGAGTAGGTGTTACTTAGAATATAATGATAATTTTAAATGCTATAGGTAAAGGAAGAGTGTTACGGCTTACATCTGACAATTAATAATTGTTTATAAATATCAAAATTATAATGTATTGTTGAAGATGAAATTGTCTTGAGCTTACCCTATCAGCAATTTGCAAGGTTAGAGTGGAAAGGTATTGATCGTATTATTATTCAATGTTATGGAATTTGAAATAAAATGATATGGTTATTTTATTATGATGTTAGGATAAACTATTGATATGGACGAGACATACATGGTGATTGCCCTGGTTTTACGAACGTTAAACTACTCGGAGTTAGTAAAGGAGGGCTGATGACTATTTGAACAATGTTAAACTTGGGTGTTTGTCGTCAGAGTCCTTGTCGCGCGCTGTCCGTAAGGGGCGCAATCGTACTTCTTATTTATGTTGTGCTTGATAGTATTCAGCTGGTTGCTGGGTCTGTTGTGTCGGGTGGTCAGTGCTTGGGTCGCTAAATGGTTGTGTGGTGCACCTTGTGCCTCTGGTCGTATATTGTTGCAGTTACTCGTCGTGTGCCTTTAAGTCTTCTTGTGATGAACATCGTAGTTGCGTCTTGTTGATATTCAAGGGGCGAAGAGAGTCAAGTGTGTTGTTACTTATACACACGTGCACACACTTTAAACACACACAAAAAAAAAAGTTTTGCACCTGTTACTGGAATGGTTGTCGTAACGAGGAGGGTCGTTACAACCATGAGCTAGACCTAGATCTAGACCATGAATTTGACCTAGACATAGACTTATACCATGAACCAGACCTAGAACTAGACCTATAACTATAGCATGACCATGACCTAGACAATGACATAGACCTAGTCCTATACCTAGACACTACTACATATTCAAAAATTTGCGACAACCACTTGGGACGAATGTACTCTTTCGTCGCAACATGCAAAAGAAAAAGTTCAATTTTTCTAAATTTACCCCATGTTCATCACTATCGGGACGCATGTAGTTTGACTAAATTATTATGTTTAATGTTCGTCACAAGAGTGACGATTGTAGTTTGTCCATCGCAAGAGCGATGACTTACCTAACCTTAAAATTGATCGTTAAAAATGACCTAAAATAAATAGGTGGAAAAAGAAATATTTTTAGGTCAATATCGTCGCAATTGCGACGATAGTGAACTAAAATTAGACTATAAATATTTGACGATTTAAATATGTTGCAACAATATTGATATAATATCGAAGGTTTTGAAAGGGTATTTTTGTGTGGAAAAATGTCACAGAATGCTGTTAGAGGTGGAGAAAAAAG
>JASDQU010100757.1:228362-275792 GCA_032191745.1 Picea mariana | reverse complement strand
TTACAACATCCCCTCCAAAATTGCGATGGAGTATATCATTTGTCTATTAGTACTGTTAATAATTTGAGGGAACTCTACTTAGTGCCCATTGTCTTCCTAATATCTATATATTGTGTCATAGATCCACATTGTATTTGTTGGTGGCTATGATTGTTGGGTTGTTATATTCGAATTCAAAGTTTGATGTGGTTCGACCAAGTAAAGACAATGTCAAAGGTCGAGGTAGTTCAACTAGGTAAAGCCAAAGTCAAAGGAATAAGACATGGAAAACAAGTTGAAGAGGTCAAATGAAAAGAGGCCAACAACTAGGCATGTGGAAACCGATTGAAGACCGAATGAAGTCCAACTAGTAGTCGATTGGTAATTCAAACTGGTATTCGACTATAAAAAAATCCTAAGATTTTTTATATTTGTAGCCAATGATTTGCATAGATATGTAACCACTTTTGGGTGCCTTTTATTTAATGTTTTTCCTAATTTAAATCCTACAAAGAAGGCATGTTGTAATGTTGTAAAATCTATATTTAGATGATGAATGACTAATTTCTAAGAAACGATAATCATAGAGGTTGTTGGTCATGTAGATGTACGATGAATTGAATATAGGGTTTTTCTTAGGTGTGGACCAAGGTTTTGATGTTGATTTTGTCTTAGGTGTGGAACAATGTTAGACATGTAACCTTTTATTGTAAATGAATAAGAGAAAAAGAGAGAAGAATGCTCAAGGAATGTTGGTTTTCTCGGTTTGGGTTTCCAGGGTAAAATCTCTTTGTACTATGTGTATGGATGGTCACATGTGTGGTTACTATTTGCGACATCAAAATTTAATTGATAATTGTTTTGCGCCATGATATGTATGGATAGTCACATGTGTAGGTACTATTTATGCCATCAAAATTAAATTGATATTTTTTTGCACCTTGATATATATGGATGGTCATGTGTGTAGTTACTTATTGCGCCACTAAAAATGTTAATGAATAAATGATTGAGTGAATGAATCCCCTTGCACCTTGGATTATGATGATGAATTAGGTGACTAGATTGCTTGCGCTAAGTCCTAATGACGATGCATAAATGATTACGCCTTAGATTACTTGTGTTCATTTTCACAATGTTGATGTATGATTTCCTAAGTGATTAGATTAATTGCTTGCATTGAATGATATTTATTTATGTTTCATACGGTGATTATATCATGCATGCACCTTGAACATAATGTTGATTTAGTGTTGAATTTAGTAATAGATTAATAACGCACCTGGAAATAGAATAGATGTTTTCCCTTGCGCCAAGAAAATAAAATAAGGTTGATTACACTCGCACCTTAACTTATGTTGTGATATGATTGATTTAGTAATTAAATTCTCTTGTGCCATGAACAATAATGATGTTGATTGATTGAGCTAGTTGGTTTTCAACTTGATTTTGTTAGTGGGATGTAGACACCTCCTTGTTCCTTAGAACATTTGTTGGCCCTAAGACCTTAAATGGTCAAAATCAATTGGATGATTCCTGGGCTTGAATGTTTATGTAACATCCCGCTCTGGCGCACTTACAAAACTTATTCTTTGAGGACACTTGCTCACAAGTGATCTGGACTTTTCCAATATTAATACATTTATGCTTGATTATGATGCGTTCTGATAGACGACATGATGTTTTACAACTTGATGTAGATAGGTGCTATTGACTTAGTCTTATTGAGTGTGCAGGGTTTTTGACCTGGAGGATGCAGAGGCATCGACGGAACCCTTGGACTCCAGATTGATTCAGGGAGTGTGATATTTGAGTTGATTTATTACCATGATATTTATTGATTTGATGATATGTTGTTGACATGTTCTGACATGATGGTTGATGATGCAGGCTGACGATAGCTTGCCGACTAGACTCACATATGGAGTAAAGGGGCCACACATGAGTTCCAGAGAGGTTGAGGGAGAGGTGTGGACAGCAGCCCTGCCACAGCCTACTAGCACTCCCGCCGTGGCTCGAACTATAGGTTAACGATTACCTAGTTCGAGAGGATCCACGATGCCGTGAGGGAAGACTGTGATAGTCGCTCACGATGATTCTAAGGGGCGTGCAATAAGGTGGGGGCCTTATTCCTTAGAGCCTTTAGTCTCCCACAAGTTCACTTGGCGGAGTGTTCACTCCAGGGGTTATGGATGTCTGCCAAATAGTCAAGTCGGCGAGTGGCACCCTTGGAGCACGTGGTGCATCCTGAAGGGCACATCGCACAAAAGAAACACCAGTTGGCGAGTGGCACCCTTGGAGCACGTGGTGCATCCTGAAGGGCACGTTGCGCAACAGAAAGAAACAAGGCAAGTGGCACCCTTGGAGCACGTAGTGCATCCTGAAGGGCACGTCGCATTGATGGTGAGGATGAGACAAACCTAGGTAACCCTAAAAACCTTAACGCCTGATGAATTCCTCAAAATGAATCCCCTAATTAATTGTTGCCCAGTTCAAATCTAAACCTAAATTAAAACATCTCTAAGATAAAATTATTATAAGCCCTAAGAAAAGATCCTACAAAAAAAATGAAATAAAAATAAACTTAAGGACGTAAAATAAAACCCTCCTGAGTGTTAGTTAAAGTCTTCTTAAAATTAAAGGGGGTTAAGTAATGAGGGAGATAAATTAAGTGAAACCCATGGATTTTAAATTATAAAGAAGAATTAAAATTATTAAAGTGTGGGAGTATAAAATTTAGGATTTTAGAAATACAATGAAAGGTTTAATGAGTGCTTTTATCTTTTTGGGTTTTAGAAAAAAAATATATATAAAATAAAATAAAATAAATAAAGGAAAGGAACAATTAATGGAAATAAGGAAACTTGTAATAAAGGAAACTTAATAAAGGAAAGTAAGGGACATAGGGGAAAAAGCAAAAATGAATCAACAATTAAGGAGTTACTAAAAAATCAGCAACTTCATTTTAGGAAAGTTATTAAAAGCATGAGAGGGGATCTAGGAGCCCTAGGAGAAATTTAAGGAGCGAATTTAGGGGGTGAGGGAAATGAGTCTTTTATTTAAATTAAAGAAAATAATTTTGGAGAAACATGGGGGATGAGTGACACTTGGACGGCAGAGAATTTTTAGAGGATTGTCATTAAAAATTAAATTAATAATGATTTAGGAAAGTAGGTGGGTCTCAAATTCTATAAATGAAGAGGAAAAGAAGGAATAAAGGATGAGCAGTTAGCGTAACGTTACGCTGCCGGATTTTGGCTTGACTGTTTTCTTGTGAGGAGTTGGGAATTTCTCAGTTGTTTTTGAGTGGTAGCTAAGCCTTGGAGGCGAGCTGAGAAGCTAGTCTTATCTCTGGATCTTGTGTGGCCCCTTTGCGGCTCGAGGGGCTAAGGGGGAAGCAGAGTACCCCTAGAGATTGGCTGGGAGGTACCGGTGAGGTCTCTACGGTCGGCGAGTGGGACGCGGCACAGAGCGTGGGACGTCTTCCGAACGGGCGCGAGGCAACAATATGATTTTTATTGGTGAAGTAGAATGCATTTTTATAATCGACAATTTTAATGTTTTTTTTTTTTAAATAAAAAATTAGTGCCTATTGTATTACCAAAAAGGAAAATACAGTGATCATCTTTACTGCCAGCTGCCCTGCCTGAACAGGAAACCAGGGCATCTAGACAGTCTGTGTCAGATGGAGACCTTTTATCAAGTTATACATAAGGATGCCCTGCCCGTGGGAAACCAGGGCTATTAAACTGTAGAATTTTAAAGAAAAAACCATTACGAAACAAGAGAAGCTAAACTTTCTAAACTGAACTAGACAGCAAAAGTAATCCTAACCAGGAGCTGCATTCTTCCTCTGACGCTAGCCTGCCGGGAGCGAGTACACCTGTGCGCACGTCGGGCATTGTCTCTTTGGAGTGATTTTGGAATATGCTGTGAAAAACATGTCCAAACGCTGGTCCATCCTGGCTAAGCAGAATGCCTGATCTTCCATGAGGTGTCGAAGCTCGAAAATGAGAGAGAGGTACTGAAAATCCATGTCTGGAGGTTGGTCTGTTTCCCCGTTGACGTTGGGCGCTTGAGCACTGGATTCCCCCGCTGCACACGACGCCAAGCCTGCCATTGTCTCCTTTCCTGCGCTGTCATCGGGAGGGACTTCCTCTTCCACCAGGCAAGGCAGGTAGAGGTCTTCCACGATGACTGCGTTGAGGTCCCACTGGGCGGTTTCGTGCTGTGGCTTTGGTCCTTGCAGGCTGTCGAGTGAGGCGAGGTGCTGTTGTGCCTCCGCCCAACTAATTTCCTCTATGATTTCCATGGGTGGCGGACCAGTTCTTTTCCTGTGCCTGGTGGTTTCCATCTTCAGTGCCCGCTCAAAGTGGCTGATGCGCTTTCGCTGGGACTCGACTCTGTACCATGCTGCTCCTCGGCGAGATTTCCCCCGGATCCTGGGCATGGTTCGAGTTGTTGTCTGCACTACAAATTCACAACCAGGCTGCGACGGGGGTCGAAAATTGGAAATGAGCCAAATGAACACTGCAGGGGTCCAATTCACCGCTCCTCTATTCATTCCCTCAATTACACAGCCAACTTGAATACCTGTCGCGTCCATTAATGTAGAGCTTCTAGTGTGCTAACTCCGAGTACAATTCCCTTGCGCGAGAGGGCTCATCGACGGTGTGTGCCTGGTGCAGGCCATGGGCAATTAGTGTTCAGTGGGAGTTCACCGGTTGATGCCATAATGGGCGTCCCGGCGGGCATCCACGTATGTTCTTTCTTGGCGCGTGTCACCCCATCCGGGGAATCGACAATTTTAATGTTATTGATGTTATATATCCCTCTTTTATTCATCACTTGGACTGTATAAAATCATTCTGCCATAATTCTGGACTGTGCAATTTAAATGATGGTGCGGGAATGTGTAATTTTTAATATTGTTGTTATATCCTTTTATTTCGATGTCCTGGACTGTATAAAATGATTGTTGTTATAATTTAGGACTGTGTATTGTGTTACTGAAAACTCTGCCGACAAATTTCGTAGGAATGCTTTCAGCGACGTAGTTCTGAGAATTGGTTTTGGGAAATTGTTATTGAATGTGGAATTCTGGAATTTTGTTTTTATAATTCATTGCTGGGGTTAATGATAGAACACGTTTTTTTTTATGGCATGCATTGTAAGTGTTGGGCGTTGAGGATCTACGTCTTACTGGTCTATCTTGGGCGTTTGATTAAATGGCTTCCACTGATATATTTTTGGGGCGATTTTATTTACACACAGTGAGCATTGCTTACATTGGTTGTTTTTAGTATGCACAATGGGCACGGTGCTATTGGGCGTTTGTATACTGTTATATTGGGCGTTTCATATACAGTGCGTTTACTTTCTTAATGATCTACATTTTTTTAAATGATATTTGGGCGTTTTATTTGCTGTAGGCGTGTATGGGCGTTTTACATTGATCTATGGGTGTGTATGGGCATGTATGGGAGTTTACATTAACCTGCGTTTTACATTGGTGTATGGCGTTTTATTTGCTGTAGGCGTGTATGGGCGTTTTACAATGATGTATGGGTGTGTATGGGCATGTATGGGCATTTTACATTGACCTGCGTTTTACATTTGAGTATGGGCGATTTTTATTTTGCAGAGGGGGCATTAATGTAAACTAGTGGGCATTTTTTTTACAACCTTACAGACTGTGTTCTGTCTGCGTTAACACCCATTCTGCGTCCTTATTGTTGTGTCTATTGACAACCTCTGTCCACGTGATTAAATCCCCTTACTGCGCCCACCAGTCATATGTTATTTCGCTGCTGTCATAATCGCTTTTATTACACCTAAGTCGATAGTAAGAAGGGCATTTTGCCCGACTGTTTTTTGGTAATTTCCCTTCCATGTGTTTCGGTATAATTTTTCCCTTTTTACGCCCTGGTGGGACCTCTGTTCAAATCGCCATTCATTGCTAACTATGGGGTCTTTTTATTTTAAATGCGACACTATTGGTATGAAGCGAACTTTTTGTCTATCCTTTGATCTTCTCATTATAGTTTCATTTTGTTAGTGGTAACCTTGCAACATAATTTCCTTGCCTTCTTGCTGAATGTAATGGTAATATCAAGGTAGAGGGTTGGGGCGTTCTTCAACATGGTTCAGAGCTCAATTTATTTAATAATATTTAGTGCATTCAATTAAAATGATATTTAAAAATACATATATATCATTTTCTACATATATGCATTCATTGTCAATACGTATGTATGTACTCCTCATTGCTAATTATGCTGTTATATGTGAAACGTTCTACCTTTATTACAGCTATCTTCAACCACACATCAGATATTACACATTGTACTACAATTGTCTAGTTATTATATTGTTGGGAAGGTTATGCTTATTCCCTTCATGAATGGTGACATGGTTTTATTCTATTGGAAGTAAGTGGTCTTAGTACCGCTGCCTAGTTTTATTGTTTTAATGGTAATAATGGCTAGGGTAATAATGATGAAGGTTGTAATAATGGTTTAAGTGATGGTAGTAAAAGTATTATGGTGTTGATGTTATTAGTGTTAAATAATCATGGCTTTATGAGGTAGMAATGTTAAGGTAACTATCGAAATAATGTAGTGAAATAAAATGTTATGTTAGTAAATATTAATTCCATGGAACATAATGAAGTGAAGGGCACCAAATTGTTAGGTTAATGCTTGGGCCAAGCTAAGGCTAAGGCTATTAGGGTGCTTGGAATGATAAAGGATGTAATGTMTGATGTTAAAACTTATGGACTTGCAATAGGTAAAGGAAGAATGTTATGGCATAAATATGTCATTTAATAATTGTTTATAAATTTCGTAATTGTAATATATTGTTGAATATGAAATTGTATTGTTCTTACCCTATCAACAATTTGCAAGAGTAGAGTAGAAATGTATGACCATTATTTTTAAATTCAATATTATTGTAATTAGGAATGAAATGATAGGGTTATCTTATTGTAGTGTTAGTGTAAACTATTGATATTGATGAGACATACATGGTGAATGTCCTAGATTGCGTACATTAAATTACTCGAAGTTAGTAATGAGGGTTGATGATTCATTGAACCATGTTGAACTTGGGTGTTCATTGCCGGAGGCCTTCTTGTCATGCGCCTTTCGTAAGGGGCGTAGTCGTCCTTCTTGTTTCTGTCATACTTGTTAGTAATCAGTGGGTTGCTTGGTCGGTTGTGTCGGGCGGGATATAGACACCTTCAGAATCCTTAGCATATATGTCTGTGTGTATTTTCTGTGTAAAGGATCTAGTGCCGTATCAAGAGTCTCGGGCCCTTTAAAGGAAGGGTTCCACTCTTGCGACACACCTGACGGAGGTTACTAGTTTCTGCCTGAGCATTCGGCCAAGAGCCTGTCTAATCTTCTTTCGAGAAGACATAAGACTAAACGCCCTGCTTTCCTGTGCAGAAATAGTAACCCTAACACCATGGATTCCTCCCTCTGTGTTCCTACTGTGCACTCCCATTACGTCTTAATGTTTGTGTCGTGCGCCTTATGCCTATGGTCATACATTGTTGTGGATGCTCATTGTGTGCCATCAGTCTTCTTGTGTTGAACATCGTGGTTGCGTCTTGTTGGTTTTCGAGTGGCGACGTAGAGTCAAGTGTGTTGTTACTTCTACACGCGCGCACACATCTTAAAAAAAAAAAACTTTGCACCTATTCTCAGAGTGGTTGTCGTAACGAGGAGGTCGTTGCATATGGTATCAGAGCCGGTTCGACCTGCGACTTGGGATTCGCTACGGCTTTCATTGTCATGATTGATTTTATTATACTATTGTTGATCGATTTGATTGTGTGTGTGCAGGTAATCATGGTTAGAGGACGCCACAGAGGCAGATGACGGAGTGCTAGGGGAGGAGGCGTGACGCCTCTGGCAGCATCCATGCCTGAGGGGTCTAACCCCCAGAGAGGCGAGTGGGTTCTCAGACAGGAGCAGATAGCGGTTGGTGATGTGATTGGGATGATAAGGTCCTTTCAGCACATGTCCGAGGCTCTGATCAGTCGATTGAACAGAGACGAGGCTAGGGCACCGACAGCCGCTGAGGTTCTGCCACACGCACCGGCCGTTACAGGTAGCATTCACCATGAACTCGAGAAGGTAAAATTTCCCGAGTTCTTTGGTGCCCCAGACGGCATAGCCGCTGAGTCATGGTTGGAGAATATGGCGATGTGCTTCGCACTTCGCGATTATACCTCCAACATGAAGGTCTGCATGGCGGTCTTTCAACTAAAGGGGAGTGCTCTTCTATGGTGGAAGATGCTCTTGCCACAGCTGAACATGGCCATCGAAGACGTGTCATGGGAACTGTTTGAGGAACGGTTCCGAGAGAGGTATATTTCAGAGGAATTCATTGAGCGTCATCTCAATGAGTTCAACGCATTACGACAGGGAGGTCGTACGGTGCCTGAGTATGAGGCACGTTTTATGGAGCTGCTCCGGTATGCTCCGCACTTGAACACTGAGAATATCAAGGTCAAGAGGTTCATGTTTGGCCTTAACGACAGCCTGCATGCAAGGGTTAGGATTCTGATGCCTCAAACCTTGCATGACGCTGTCTAAAAGGCCCTCATAGCAGAGGAGGAGCTTATTAGTGGGGGTCAGACTAGGACTCCAGCAAGATCTGCAGGGCAGGGTTCATCTGGTATGCCGCAACAGCAGACACCAGTGAGACATACGCCGGGGTATCGTGGCTTCCAGAGGGGATCCACGTTCACTACACCTCAACGATCGCCGCCTCAGCAGCGAACACCTTATCGAGGACCACAGCAGCAACAACAACGTCGCCCGCAGCAGCAGCAGTTTAGGCCTATTCAGCAGAACAGACCAGGGTTCCAGACCGGTGGACAGTCATCTTCTACTTCGGGTACCAAGACTACTAGGCCGAAGAAGGGGTGTTGGACATGTGGGGAGCCACACTACCAGTGTGACTGTCCTGTGTAGAGGACCAGAGTGTCCGGATTAGTCGGACCCGCTACAGTGGGAGATATGGGCAAGGCCCATCGGATTCACGCAGCAGTGAATAACTGCCAGGTAGAGCACCAGTCGACTATGCTCGAGATGACAGGTACTGTCGCTGACCAGACCCTAAGTATTTTGATAGACCCAGGCGCTACTGAGAGTTTCATTTCTGGTGCAGCGCTAAAAAGGATTAAGGTAAAGGCAGTCAAACAGGATGAGTTTAGCTTTGTAGAGATGGCTTCTGGAGCCAAACAGAAGGTTGGAGGAAAGGTTACGGGCTGTGCCCTTATCCTGGGAGAGTTTGCCACGAGGGTCAACTTGTACATCACGATCTTAGGATCTTATGATGTTGTGATCAGCATGGATTGGTTGGAATCGCATGAGGCGATACTCAACTATAAGACTAAATGGTTGAGCTTAGTCGATGATGATGGACAGAGACGTGTGATAGTAGGACGGAACCAGGGAGTATCCCTGAGGTTCGTCTCTTCCTTACAGTTACGGAAGAGTATGCGCCAGGGGTGCAAGCTTTATGCGATCCTTGCACTAAACGAAAAGGGAGTAGTAGAAGGTCTAGAACACCTTCTGGTGGTGAAGGAGTTTGCTGACGTTTTTCCAAAGGAGTTTCCTGGGATGCCGCCAGAGAGAGAATTGGAGTTTACTATAGACCTGAAACCGGGGACCGAACCGATAGAAAGAACTCCTATCGGATGTCGACCCCAGAGTTGCAAGAGTTAAAAATGCAACTGAAGGAGTTGCTGGACCTGGGACTGATACATCCTAGTGTGTCACCGTGGGGTGCACCGGTTATTTTCATTCGAAAGAAGGATGGATCTTGGAGGCTTTGCATTGACTACCGTCAACTGAACAAGGCTACAATCAAGAATCAGTATCCCTTACCAAGAATTGACGATCTGTTTGATCAAATGAAGGGTGTGACGGTGTTCTCCAAGATCGATTTGTGATCAGGGTATCACCAGTTATGGATCAAGGAGGATGACGTCCCTAAGACCACTTTTAAGACAATATTTGGACATTATGAGTTTATTGTTTTACCTTTTGGACTGACAAACGCCCCAGGGGTATTCATGAGTTTGATGAACGGGGTGTTCCGCGAGTACTTGGACAAGTTCGTCCAAGTATTCATTGATGATATTTTGATCTACTCTCGGACGACGGAGGAGCATGACGAGCACTTGCGCTTGGTACTACAATGTTTACGAGAACACAAATTATATGGGAAGCTATCCAAATGCTCTTTTTATCAATCGAGGATTCACTACTTAGGGCATGTCATCTCCGGCGAAGGTATCGTCGTGGATCCAGCGAAAGTTGAGGCTATTATGGAATGGCCTGCACCGACTAATGTCACAGAAGTGCGTATTTTTATGGGTTTAGCAGGATACTATCGATGGTTTGTCGAGGGATTTTCAAAGATAGCAAATCCGATCACGGAATTGAAGAAGAAAAAAAAGAAGTTTGTTTGGACAGAGAAATGCGCGGAAGCGTTTTGGAGGCTTAAAGAGTTGTTGACAACAGTGCCGATACTAAAAGTCCCTGACATGGACACAAACTTCTTGGTATGCACTGACGCATCCAAGGAAGGGTTAGGCGGAGTCTTGATGCAAGACAGACAAGTGATTGCTTACATTTCTAGGAAACTGAGAAGACATGAGGAGAACTACGCGACGCATGATTTGGAGTTATTAGCCATCGTATATGCCTTAAAGGTATGGAGACACTACCTTGTTGGACGAAAATTTGAATTAAGGACTGATCATTGTGGACTACAACACATTTTTACGCAAAGCGAACTGAACGCGCGACAACGGCATTGGTCAGAATTGCTTAGCGAGTACGACTTTGAGATTACTTACATAAAGGGAACAGTGAACCGAGTGGTGGATGCTTTGAGTCGGAGGCCACACACCTTTTCGTTGTTTCCTCTTCAGACGAATCTACGTGAGAAGATTCTCACCTTACATCGTGATGATGACTGGTACAAAGAAGTCAAGGATTTTATCGGACAAAACACAATGATGGTACCACGATATGAGGGATATTCATTTGATAGCGACAACTTATTGAGGTTTAGAAGTCGGATTTACGTACCACCAAGCGATGAGTTGAGGATGTTGATCCTGAGCGAGGCTCATAGAGCAGTTTACATGGCTCACCCGGGAGTTACGAAGATGAGGGAAGACCTTAAGCCCTTGTTCTTATGGAAAGGAATGAAGGCCGACATAGTCAACTTTGTGGCTAGATGTCTCGAGTGTCAGCAGGTAAAGGCTGAACGTAGACACCCGGCAGAATTACTTCAACCACATGCCATTCTGGAATCGAAATGGGAAGTCATTTCGATGGATTTTATTGTTGGATTTCCATTGACGGCCAAGAGACACGAATCGATTTTTGTAGTAGTAGACACTCTGACGAAGAGTGCTCACTTTATTCCGGTGCATACGACGTATCAGGCACCTGACATAGCGAGAGTTTTTATCAGTGAGATTGTGAGGCTGCATGGCGTGCCTAAAAATATTATATCCGATCGAGGATCGGTGTTTACCGAACGATTTTGGACGAGTTTCCAAGAGGCCTTGGGAAATCAAATTAACTTTAGTACTGCGAATCACCCAGAGACGGACGGATAGACAGAACGTACGAACCAAACGTTGGAAGACATGTTGTGCATGTACGTGATGGACCAACAAAAGCATTGGGAGGAATTCTTGCCACTAGTAGAATTCACTTATAACAACAGTTACCAGAGCACCATTAAGATGGTGCCTTTTGAGTTTCTTTATGGGCGACCGTGTCAGATGCCCTTGAGTTGGGATCGGCTTGAGGATAGGGTCCTGGTGGGACCAGAAGTGATCCAAGAAATGGAAGAGCAGATGCAAACCATAAGACAAAGGATAAAAGAAGCGCAGGATCGACAGAAGAGTTATGTCGATGCGCACCGAGTCGACCGTAGTTATCAGGTCGGCGATCGAGTCTTCTTGCGGGTTAAACCACATAAGAGTTCGATCAAGTTTGGAAAGGGAGCTAAACTCTCTCCTAGGTTCGTGGGACCCTTAGAGATTGTGGAGAGAAAGGGGCCCGTGGCCTATCGACTAGCCTTGCCTGATTCTTTGAGGCGTATGCACGATGTTTTTCATGTATCTGTTTTAAGACATTATGTTAGTGATCCTACGCACATGATTGACATGAGTTCCTTGCAGGTATCGGACGAGGGAGCGCTCACGGCTGAGCGAGTCTGCATTTTAGATCATCGCATTCAACAGTTACAACGTCGAACGGTAGATCAGGTCAAGGTCCAGTGGGACAATTATAGTCCGCACTCGACAACCTGGGAGGATGCATATGATATGCGCCAGCAGTTTCCATTATTTTTTGATGGATACACGTATGATACTCTGGTACTTATGATATTGTGGTACATTTATTTCAGCCCTTATACCGAGAAACTTCGGGACAAATTTTAGACCAAGAGGAGTTGTATGTAACATCCCGCTCTGGCACACTTACAAAACTTATTCTTTGAGGACACTTGCTCGCAAGTGATCTGGACTTTTCTTATATTAATACATTTATGCTTGATTATGATGCGTTCTGATAGACGACATGATGTTTTACTACTTGATGTAGACAGGTGCTATTGACTCAGTCTTATTGAGTGTGCAGGGTTTTTGACCTGGAGGATGCAGAGGCATCGACGGAACCCTTGGACTCCAGATTGAGTCAGGAAGTGTGACATTTGAGTTGATTTATTACCATGATATTTATTGATTTGATGATATGTTGTTGACATGTTCTGACATGATGGTTGATGATGCAGACTGACGATAGCTTGCCGACCAGACTCACATATGGAGTAAAGGGGCCACACACAAGTTCCAGAGAGGTTGAGGGAGAGGTGTGAACAGCAGCCCTGCCACAGGCTACTAGCACTCCCGCCGTGGCTCGAACTATAGGTTAACGATTACCTAGTTCGAGAGGATCCACGATGCCGTGAGGGAAGATTGCGATAGTCGCTCCCGATGATTCTAAGGGGCGCGCAATAAGGCGGGGGCCTTATTCCTTAGAGCCCTTAGTCTCCCACAAGTTCATCTGGCGGAGTGTTGACTCTAGGGGTTATAGATGTCTACCAAATAGTCAAGTCGGCGAGTGGCACCCTTGGAGCACGTGGTGCATCCTGAAGGGCACGTCACACAAAAGAAACACCAGTTGGTGAGTGGCACCCTTGGAGCACGTGGTGCATTCTGAAGGGCACGTTGCGCAATAGAAAGAAACAAGGTGAGTGGCACCCTTGGAGCACGTAGTGCATCTTGAAGGGCACGTCGCATTGATGGTGAGGATGAGACAAACCTAGGTAACCCTAAAAACCTTAACGCCTGATGAATTCCTCAAAATGACTCCCCTAATTAATTGTCCCCCAGTTCAAATCTAAACCTAAATTAAAACATCTCTAAGATAAAATTTTGATAAGCCCTAAGAAAAGATCCTACAAAAAAGATGAAATAAAAATAAACTTAAGGACGTAAACTAAAACCCTCCTAAGTGTTAGTTAAAGTATTCCTAAAATTAAAGGGGGTAAAGTAATGAGGGAGATAAATTAAGTGAAACCCATGGCTTTTAAATTATAAAGAAGAATTAAAATTATTAAAGTGTGGGAGTGTAAAAGTTAGGATTTTAGAAATACAATGAAAGGTTTAGTGAGTGCTTTTATCTTTTTGGGTTTTAGAAAAAAAAATATATAAAATAAAATAAAATAAATAAAGGAAAGGAACAATTAATGGAAATAAGGAAACTTGTAATAAAGGAAACTTAATAAAGGAAAGTAAGGGAACATAGGGGAAAAAGCAAAAAGGAATCAGCAAATAAGGAGTTACTAAAAAATCAGCAACTTCATTTTAGGAAAGTTATTAAAAGCATGAGAGGGGATCTAGGAGCCCTAGGAGTAATTTAAGGAGTGACTTTAGGGGGGTTGAGGGAAATGAGTCTTCTATTTAAATTAAAGAAAATAATTTTGGAGAAACATGGGGGATGAGTGACACTTGGACGGCAGAGAATTTTTAGAGGATTGTCATTAAAAATTAAATTAATAATGATTTAGGAAAGTAGGTGGGTCTCAAATTCTATAAATGAAGAGGAAAAGAAGGAATAAAGGATGAGCAGTTAGCGTAACGTTACGCTGCCGGATTTTGGCTTGATTGTTTGCTTGTGAGGAGTTGGGAATTTCTCAGCTGTTTTTGAGTGGTAGCTCAGCCTTGGAGGCGAGCTGAGAAGCTAGTCTTATCTCTTGATCTTGTGTGTCCCGTTTGTGGCTCGGGGGGCTAATGGGGAAGCAGAGTACCCCTAACGATTGGCTGGGAGGTACCGGTGAGGTCTCTACGGTCGGCGAGAAGAATGCGGCAGGGAGTGCGGGACGTCTTCTGAGCGGGCGCGAGGCAACGATATGATTTTTATTGGTGAAGTAGAATGCATTTTTATAATCGGAAATTTTAATGTTATTGATGCTGTATATCCCTCTTTTATTCATCGCTCGGACTGTATAAAATCATTCTGCTGTAATTCTGGACTGTGCAATTTAAATGATGGTGCAGTAATGCGTAATTTTTAATATTGTTGTTATACCCTTTTATTTCGACGTCCTGGACTATATAAAATGATTGTTGTTATAATTTAGGACTGTGTATTGTGTTACTGAAAACTCTGCCGGCAAATTTCATAGGAATCCTTTATGCGACGTAGTTCTGAGAATTGGTTTGGGGAAATTATTATTGAATGTGGAATTCTAGAATTTTGTTTTTATAATTCATTGCTGCGGTTAATGATAGAACACGTTTTTTTTATGGCATGCATTGTAAGTGTTGGGCGTTGAGGATCTGCGTCTTACTGGCCTCTCTTGGGCGTTTGATTAAATGGATTCCACTGATATATTTTTGGGGCGATTTTATTTACACACAGTGAGCATTGCTTACATTGGTCGTTTTTAGTATGCACAGTGGGCACGGTGCTATTGGGCGTTTGTATACTGTTATATTGGGCGTTTCATATACAGTGTGTTTACTTGCTTAATGATCTACATTTTTTTAAATGATATTTGGGCGTTTTACATTGATCTATGGGCGTGTATGGGCGTGTATGGGAGTTTACATTGACCTGTGTTTTACATTGGTGTATGGCATTTTATTTGCTGTAGGCGTGTATGGGCATTTTACATTGATGTATGGGCGTGTATGGGCGTGTATGGGCGTTTTACATTGACCTGCGTTTTACATTTGAGTATGGGCAATTTTTATTTTGCAGAGGGGGCATTAATGTAAACCAGTGGGTGTTTTTTTTACAACCTTACAGACTGTGTTCTGTCTGCATTAACACCTGTTCTGCGTCCTTATTGTTGTGTCTATTGACAACCTCTGTCCACGTGATTAAATCCCCTTACTGCGCCCACCAGTCATATGTTATTTCACTGCTGTCATAATCGCTTTTATTACACCTGAGTCGATGGTAAGAAGGGCGTTCTGCCCAGCTGTTTTTTCGTAATTTTCCTTCCATGTGTTTCGGTATAATTTTTCCCTTTTTACGCCCTGGTGGGACCTCTGTTCAAATCGCCATTCATTGCTAACTGTGGGTTCCTGTTATTTTAAATGCGACATTGTTGGTATGAAGCGAACTTCCTGGCTATCCTTTGATCTTCTCATTATAGTTTCCTTTTGTTAGTGGTAACCATGCAGCGTAATTTCCTCGCCTTCTTGTTGAATTTAATGGTAATATCAAGGTAGAGGGTTGGGGCATTCTTCAACATGGTTCAGATCTCAATTTATTTAATAAGATTTAGTACATTCAATTAAAATGATATTTAAAAATACATATATATCATTGTCTAAATATATGCAATCATTGTCAATACGTATGTATGTACTCCTCATTGCTAATTATGCTATTCTATGTGAAATGTTCTGTCTCTATTACAACTATCTTCAACCACACATCAGATATTACACATTGTACTACAATTGTCTAGTTATGCTATTGTTGGGAAGGTTATGCTTATTCCCTTCGTGAATGGTGACATGGTTTTATTCTATTGGAAGTAAGTGGTCTTAGTACCGCTGCCTAGTTTTATTGTTTTAATGGTAATAATGGCTAGGGTAATATTGATGAAGGTTGTAATAACGGTTTAAGTGATGGTAGTAAAAGTATTATGGTGTTGATGGTATTAGTTTTAAATAATCATGGCTTTATGAGGTAGCAATGTTAAGGTAACTATCGAAATAATGTAGTGAAATGAAATGTTATGTTAGTAAATATTAATTCCATGGAACGTAATGAAGTGAAGGGCACCGAATTGTTAGGTTAATGCTTGGGCCAAGCTAAGGCTAAGGCTATTAAGGTGCTTGGAATGATAAAGGATGTAATGTCTGATGTTAAAAATTATGGACTTGCAATAGGTAAAGGAAGAATGTTATGGCATAAATATGTCATTTAATAATTGTTTATAAATTTCGTAATTGTAATATATTGTTGAATATGAAATTGTATTACTCTTACCCTATCAAAAATTTTCAAGAGTAGAGTAGAAATGTATGACCATTATTTTAAATTCAATATTATTGTAATTAGGAATGAAATGATAGGGTTATCTTATTGTAGTGTTAGTGTAAACTATTGATATTGATGAGACATACATGGTGAATGTCCTAGATTGCGTACATTAAATTACTCGGAGTTAGTAATGAGGGTTGATGATTCATTGAACCATGTTGAACTTGGGTGTTCGTTGTCGGAGGCCTTCTTGTCGTGCGCCTTCCGTAAGGGACGTAGTGGTCCTTCTTGTTTTTGTCGTACTTGTTAATAATCAGTGGGTTGCTTGGTCGGTTGTGTCGGGCGGGATATAGACACCTTCAGAATCCTTAGCATATATGTCTGTTTGTATTTTTTGTGTAAAGGATCCAGTGCCGTATCAAGAGTCTCGGGCCCTTTAAAGGCAGGGTTCCACTCTTGCGACACACCTGATGGAGGTTACTAGTTTCTGCCTGAGCAGTCGGCCATGAGCCTGTCTAATCTTCTTTCGAGAAAACATGAGACTAAACGCCCTGCTTTCCTGTGCAGAAATAGTAACCCTAACACCATGGGTTCCTCCCTCTTTGTTCCTATTGTGCACTCCCAGTACATCTTAATGTTTGTGTCGTGTGCCTTATGCCTATGGTCGTACATTGTTGCAGATGCTCGTTGTGTGTCGTCAGTCCTCTTGTGCTAAACATCGTGGTTGCGTCTTGTTGGTTGTCGAGTGGCAACGTAGAGTCAAGTGTGTTGTTACTTCTACACGCGTGCACACATCTTAAAAAAAAAAAAACTGTGCACCTATTCTCAGAGTAGTTGCCGTAACGAGGAGGTCGTTATAGTTTCTTATGTCTCCTAGAGGTCCTAACCTTGTAGGGTAGGTTGGGTGGGTAGTCATTTTAATATTCATTATCTAGTTGATCATGGTTTATAAATTTCTTCAAGTTGATTGTGATGTGTTGAGCCTCGTCGCTATTTTTGTTTATGTTTCACCATCATTTATGCTGATGTGTTGGTTGCGTAGTTATTGATTACAATGAAGAGTAGCTTGTAATTATTTTACTTATGATGTCGTAGATTATACGTTGCTATGAATTATATTGTTGATGTTAATTTCCTAATGCCTTAAATATATATATAAAACTTTTGTTCTTCTCTTTCCTAATTGTAACGGAGGGGACGTTACATATGGTATCACAACAGGTTCAACCCCTCTACTTGGAATCATTATGCCTTCCACTGTATTAAACACTTGATTAATAATTTATTGCTAATTAAATTGAATTGTGTCCCTATAGGTAATCATGGTTAGAGTATGTCAAGGAGGCCGACAACATGGTGCTAGTGGAGGAGGTGTGACGCCTTTAGTAGCATCCATGTTAGAGGCGTAAAATCCCCAAGGTGAAGAGAAAGTCATTGGACAGGAATAGATTATGGAAGGGGATGTGGTTGGGTTGATGAGGTCCTTTCAAAGGATGTCAGAGGCCTTGATTAACCTGCTATATAGAGATGAGGCCAGGGTGCATGCACCCCCTAAGGGTACACAACGCACACTAATCGATACTGGTATTGTTCACAGAGAACTTGAGAAGGTCAAGTTTCTCGAGTTCTTGGGTGCCACGAATGACACAGTCATCGAGGCATGGCTACAGAACATGATGATGTGATTTTCACTTCGCAACTACACCTCTAACATGAAAGTCTACATGGTGGTATTTTAGTTAAAGGGGAGTGCTCTTCTATGGTGGAAGACACTCCTACCACAAGTGAACATGGTCGTCGAAGACGTGTCATGGGAACTATTCGAGGAATGGTTCCGAGAGAGGTATTTTTTAGAGGAGTTCATTAAGCACCGACTCAATGAGTTCAACTCCTTGCGACAGGTTGGTCGTATGGTGCCCATGTATGAGGACCGATTCATGGAGTTTCTTAGGTATGTTCCACATTTGAACATCGAGAAGTTCAAGTTCAACAAGTTTGTGTTCGGCCTCATTGTCAACATTCATGCGAAAGTGAGGATCCTAATGCCTCATACATTTCATGATGCAATCTAGAAGGACCTCATAGTTGAGGAAGACTTGATCAGTGGGGGCCAGGGAAGGACTCCTGCGAGACCGATGGGACATGCAACATCTTGTGTGCAACAACATCAGAAACTATGTAGAAATTCATCACAGTATCGAGGTACTTCGAGAGGATCCATGTTCACGACTCCACAATGATTGACTCCTCAGCAGAGGACTCCCTCTAGAGGACCACAACACCAACAACATCATCATATGCAACAACATATTAGGCATGTTAAGTAGAATAGACCAGGGTTTCAAGATAGTGGGACAACATCTTCTACTTCGGGGACCAGGAGTATGGGATCGAAGACTGGATGTTGGACATGTGGAGAGCCACATTACCACCAGGATTGTCCAATTTAGAGGGCCGTAGCAGATGAGTTAGCCACACAAACTATAGTTGGAGATTTGGGTAAGGACCACCATATTCATGCAGTGGTGAATAACCGCCAGGCTGAGCACCAGTCTGTTGTGCTCTAGACATAAGGTACCATCGTTGACCAAACCTTTAGTATTTTGATAGATCCCAGTGCTACATAGAGCTTTATTTCTGGTGCAACGCTAAAAATAATTAAGGTAAAGGAATTCAAACAGGATGAGTTTAGATACATGGAAATGGCTTTAGGCACCAAGCAGAAGGTTGGAGGAATGGTTACGGACTGTATCCTCAACTTGGGATATTTTGTAATAAAGGCCAACATGTACGTCAAGATATTAGGATCTTATGATGTCGTGATCGGTATGGATTGGTTGGAATCACATGATGCGATACTCAATTGTAAGAAAAAATGGTTGAGTTTGACCGATGATGAGGGATAGAGATGAGTGATTGTAGGAAGAAACCATGGATTTTCCTTAAGGTTCATTTCTTCAGTATAGCTACAGAAGAGCATGCACAAAGGATGCAAGCTATATGAAATCTTAGTGTTGAATGAAAAGGGCATGGAAGAAGGATTAGAAAACCTTCCGATAGTACGAGAGTTTGAGGACGTGTTCCCTTAAGAGTTACTAGGTTTTTCGCCCAAAAGAGAGCTAGAATTTACCATCGACTTGAAACCTAGAATTGAACCAATAGCAAGAACACCTTATCATATGTTGACCCCCGAGTTACATGAGTTGAAAATGCAACTAAATCCGTTATTGGACCTAGGACTTATACGTCCAAGTGTGTCACCTTGGGGTGCACCTTCTATTTTCATAATAAATAAGGATGGGTCATGGAGACTCTGTATCGATTACAATCAATTGAATAAGGCAATGATCAAGAACCAGTATCTATTGCCAATAATAGATGATTTATTTTATCAAATGAAAGGTGGGATGGTGTTTTCAAATATTGACTTGAGATTAGGATATCACCAGTTATGAATCAAGAAGGAGGACATTCCTAAGAACGCATTCAAGAAAAGGCTAAGGAATTATGAGTTTATTGTTTTACCATTTAGACTGACAAACATCCCATGGGTATTCATGAGCTTGATGAATGCGGTGTTCCCTGAATAGTTGGAAAATTTTGTTCAAGTATTCATTGACGACATATTGATATATTCTCGGATGATGAAAGAACATGATGAGAATTTGTTCTTGGTAATACAATGTTTATGAGAAAACAAATTATACGGGAAATTATCGAAATGCTCTTTTTATCAATCGAGGATTCATTACCTAGGGAATTTTATGTTCGGCAAAGGCATCGTTGTGGATCTAGAGAAGGTAGAGTATATTATGGAATGGCCTACACCGATGAACATACCAGAAATATGTAGCTTTATTGGCTTAGAAAGATAATATCGATGGTTCCTAAAAGGTTTTTTGAAGATAAAAAATTCGATCATGGAATTGTAGAAGAAAAACAAGAATTTGGTATGGACCAAGAAATGAGAGAAAGCATTTTAAAGGATCAAGGATATGTTGATGAAAGAACCGATACTAAAAGTCCCTGACATGGCTGAGGAATTCTTGGTATGCACAGATGAATCCAAATAAGGCTTAGGTGGAGTCTTGATGCAAGACAATTGAGTGATCACTTACATCTCCAGGAAATTAAGAAAACATGAGGAGAACTACGTGATGCATTAATTGGAGTTATTGGCTATTTTGTATGCCATGAGAGTGTGGAGACACTACCTTATTGGATGAAATTTTGAGCTAAAAATAGACCATTTTGGTTTGCAACACATTTTTACACAAATTGACTTGAATGCACAACAAAGGCGTTGGTCAAACTGCTTAGCAAGTACAATTTTGAGATTACCTACATAAAAGGAACAATGAACAAAGTGGCAGATGAGTTGAGTCAGACACCACACATATTTGCGGTGATACCTCTTCAGACGAATTTTTAAGAAACAATTCTAACTATACAATGCGACAATGACTGGTATACAGAGGTTAAGGAAAATATCAGATGAGACACCATGTTGCTACCTAGTTTTGAAGGATATACTTTGGAAAAAGATGAATTGATTAGGTGTAATAACCAGATTTACGTACCACCTAACGACGAATTGAGGATTTTGATCTTAAACGAAGCTCATAGACCAGTGTACATGGCTCATCCAGGAGTCACAAAGATGAGGGCAGACCTTAAGCCCTTATTCTTCTGGAAAGTAATGAAGGCAAACATACTTAACTACGTGGCAAGATGTATATAATGTTAGCAAGTGAAGGATGAACATAGACATCCAACAGGATTACTACAACCACATGCTATTCCAAAATCAAAATGGGAGGTCATTTCAATGGAATTTATTGTGGGATTGTCACTGACAAAAAGGAGGCACGACTCGATTTTCATGGTAGATGGCACTTTGAAGAAGAGTGCACATTTTATTCTTGTGTGTATGACATATCAGGCAAAATAAATAGCTAGAGTTTTTATCAGCGATATTGTGAGATTGCATGGCATTCCTAAAAGGATCATATCCGATCGAGGATTGGTGTTTACATGACGATTTTGGACTAGTTTCCAAGAGGCCTTGGGAACCCATGTTAACTTTATTACAACTTATCACACTGAGATAGATGGGCATACAAAAAGAATGAACCAAGTCTTGGAATGTATGTTGTGTATGTACATGATGGACCAACGTAAGGATTGGGAAGAGTTCTTGCCACTCATAGAGTTTGCGTACAAGAATAGCTATCAAAGCACCATTTGAGTTTCTTTACGGGTGACCGTGTCGGACACCAGTGAGTTGGGATCGACTTGAGGATAGGTTCATGGTAGGACTAGAAGTGATCCAAGAAATTGAATAACAAATGAAAATTATAAGACAAAGGATTAAATAAGTGCAAGATCGGAGAAAATTTATTTCGATGCGAATCGCGTGACCATAATTATGAAGTTGGCGATCAATTTTTCATGCGGGTGAAACTGCACAAGAGTTCGATCAAGTTTGGAAAGGGTGATAAAATCTCTCCTAGGTTTGTGGGACCCTTTGAAGTTGTGGAAAGGGAGGGGCCCGTGGCCTATCGACTAGCCTTGCCTAATTCTTTGAGTTGTATGCACGATGTTTTTCATGTATCTGTTTTGAGAAATTACGTTAGTAATCCTACACATGTGATAGACATGAGTTCCTTGAAGGTGTCGGATGAGGGTGCACTCACAGTGGATCCAATCCACATTATGTACCATCGCATTCGATAGCTACAATGTCAAACAGTCGATTGGATCAAGTTCCAATAAGACAATTATAGTCCACACTTAGCTACCCAGGAGGACACATATGATATGTGCCAACAATTTCCATATTTATTTGATAGTTAGATTTTTAGATCTTGTCAGATGCTTTATTTAAATAATTTATATACTCTACAACTTTGTGACGAAGTTTAAAACAAGAGGGGGTGTATGTAACATCTCTCTCTTGTGAGCACATGTTATTGACTTATTCTTTGAGGACACTTGCATGCAAGTGATCTGGTTTTAGTATATGGTTGTCTATTTTGCTTATGGATTGCTATGATGATGTTTATGGATTAGGAGGTTATGTTATTTGATAGCTATGTGTTGAAAGATGCTATTGACGAGTTTCCCCTGTGTTTTCATGACATTTGATAGATTGAGGATGTCGATGGCATCAATGGACCTCCTTGGACTTCAAATTGAGTCAGGGAGTGGATTGCATTGGTTTGAGTATATAATTTATGCATATGTGAAATATGATCGAGTATATTATGATGTTGTTTATGGATCATTGATAGTGTTTTGTTGATGGATGCAGGCTGACGATTGCTTGCTAATATGAATCACTTAAGGATTAAAGGGTCCATGCACAAAAACTAGCTATTGAGGGAGAGGTGTGGCAACATCCCTGGCACAACCTACTATCACTCCTGTCATGGATCGAATTGTGGGTTAACAATTACCTAGTTTGATAGATCCACAATATCGTTAGGGAAGACTAAGACAGTCGCTCACAAATATTCTAAGGGGCGTGCAATAAGGTAGGGTCCATATTCCTTAGAATCCTTTAGTCTCTCACAAGGTCTCATAATGGAGTATTGACTACAAGGATTGGAAAACTACCAAAACCAGTCAAGGGTGAGTGGCACCCTTGGAGCACGGAGTGTGTCTTTAAGGGAATGTCGCATAGTTAAAATTTGAATCTAAGGTGAGTGACACCCTTGGAGCATGGAGTTCATCTTGAAGGGAACGACACATAATAGAATTTGAGCCAATCAACCTATGTGTCCTAGAAAACCATGAGTGAATTTTTACATCTTGTAAAATCTTTAAACATTGTTGGATTTAATTAATTAATTAATTATTGGAATTATTAATTTCATACCCCAAAACGAAAGTCTAAGCCTATTTGAATTTAATCCTAAGTCTAAATCTTGGTGAGATTACTAAAATTAAATTACAAATTAGATAAAATAAGAAAAAGGGTCAACCAGTTTAAGAGATTAAGAGAGATGAAATAAACCTAAAGAATTAATGCAATATACATGTGTGCATAAAATACCAAATTAGAATTTAAAATAAGAAAGGAATAAAGCATAAAAGACTATGTAAGAATAGAAAGGTATCTAGAGTCTAGTCTAACTAGAGAACATTCATATTTTAACTCAACTCAGTTTTAGAAAGGCACTAGTCATTAATTGGGAATAAAGGGAATAAAGGGACAACTAGGAGTGATTTTAGGAGCGCTTTTAGGATGGGTGAAGGAACTTGTCTTTTATTAAATTAAAGTGTGGATTTAATTGTGAAAATTGGGGGAAAGGGAGGCAAGTGTGTGGAGGAGATAATTCTAAATTATTTTAATTAAAAAGGAGAAATAAGTGTGCAAGTGGGGATGAGTTAAGGGAAATTTCTATAAAACAAATGTCTGAGTTGAGAGAGGGATCGTACTAGTTATGAGTAATGTTATGATGCAAAAATTTGACTGGTTTTGTTTTTGAGTTTTGGGATACCCAATTTGAGAGAGAGTGGTGGCTCTACCTTGAGAGGTGAGCTGGGAGCTTGAGGATTTTGGTTGTGTGTGCATGGCCCCTCTGCGACTTAGGGATATAAGGGGGGAGAATAGTACCCCTGGCATTGGCTAGGAGGTATCGATGAAGTCTCCATAATTAACAAGAAAGGAGTTGGACGGAGTGCAAGTGCGGGAGAACATCTTCGAATTATTGTCCTTAGTTACGATACTTATGTTCAGATTKTAAAATTGTGTTAAGATTTTTAATGTGTACTGTATTTATTTTAAAATAAGTATGGATCCTTAAAACCTTCCTCGATGTTTTTCATTAGATATAGAAATATTTACAATGAATATTATATTTGAAGCTTGGGGATTTGAAATTCTTCCTACAATAATCCACACTGTTTGCGAAGCTAGGAAAAAACAACACACAAACAATTAATATTACTTTAAGTTGTGCACGTAGACACTATATAAAACCATCATTATATAAGCACATGAAATACATAGTATGTGTTAGTAATTATAGTTGTAGTTTTTTTTCTCTCTAGAGTTTTTGATAAAATTGACATTTTTGTCTTTGGCGTTTTTTATAAACTCGACATTATGGTTGTAGTTTTTTTTTTCTCTCTGGCGTTTTTGATAGACTAGGAATTTTATCTATTGTATAGAGTATGCCCAACATACGATTGCATTTTCATTCTATTCCTTGGGTGTACAAGTCTACAACCCTGCACTTTTCTTTCCTTGAGCACTTCGCTTGCTTGTGATTTCCCAACAACTTGTTTTCTGCATTTTTATCCAGGAAATCACCCAGTGCTTTAACTCAAAAGAACACATGTGTTTTACCCCATTTCCTATGCCTTTTGGCATGGAAGTACACCTTGTGTGTTGGGAAGGGAACACATTGTATTTTACTTTATTGTTTCTCTATGTTTTCGGGAGTTATAAACCCTGTGTCTTAATCCAATGCTCAATGATTTCTCTCCTTAATATTGTGCAAATGTTCGTGAGAAATTATGCATGTTTGTATGGGGGGGAGATGCTTCATGTTTTCCTTTATTCCTCTGCGAATTTTCGTGATCAAATATGCCAGTCTGTCTGGGGGGGAAACGCTTTGTGTTTACCTTATTTTCCTCTACTAATTTTCATGATTAAGGATGCTTGTGTTTCTAGGGGGGAGCGCTTTTTGTTTACCTTGTGTATCATCTGATATTTTCCCTTACCTCAGCAAATTTAAACAATGTGTATCATCTGAGACGTTTTTTTCCCTCGGCGAATTTAAAATGATGCGTATCATCCAAGATTTTTCTTTTCCCTCCGAGAATTTAAACAATGTGTATCATCTGATATTTTTTTTTTCCCTCAGCAAATTTAAAATGATTTGTATCATCCGATTTTTTTCTTTTCTTTCAGTGAATTTAAACATTATGTATCATATGATATTTTTATTTTCCCTCAACGAATTTAAAATGATGTGTATCTTCCGAGATTTTTCTTTTTTCTCAACGAATTTAAACAATGTGTATCATCTGAGATTTATATTTTTCCCTCAGCGTTTTTTCAAAGAAGAACCTCTACCATTTCTTCCTTCCCTCCACGAGTTTTTACCATGGAGTTACCACTACTTTTCTTGCCTTTGATTTCCCCCATCTTGGTCAGATCCCAAGGCATTTTTACTTGCATTAATTCTTTGTGTTTTTCATGTGGCTAGAGTTACCCAACTAATTTACAAACTCATTCAGCTTTAGCCAAATTTCCCTTTGTTTTTATTGTGGTTGGAGTTACCCAGTGAATTTACAAATCTCACTCAACTTTAGCATATTTCGCTTTGTTTTTCATTAACACTGTGTATCATCTATTGTTGGAATTTGTCTCTATGTATTATCTATGGCATAATTGGTCTTTGTGTCATTCATAGTAATGGTTGGGGTTTAAATATCTAACTAAATCTCTTAAGAGAGAGCCCCAACTTTGATTCTGCTTAGTTCTCTTTTATTGTGGCTTACTTTTGTGCCATAAAAAATTGAATTGATATTTATTTGCGCCATGATATAATAGCTATGTGTGGATGGTCATGTGTGTATTTACTATTTGTGCCATCAAAAATAATTTGATATTTATATTGTGCCATGATGTATTATCTATGTGTGGATGGTCATGTGTGTGGTTACTATTTGCGCTATCAAAATTTAATAAATAATTATTTTGCACCATGATATGTATGGATCGTCATGTGCGTGGTTACTATTTGCGCCATCAAAATTTAATTGATAATTATTTTGTGCCATGATATGTATGGATGGTCACGTGTGTGGTTACTATTTTCTCCATCAAAATTTAATTGATAATTATTTTTTGCCATGATATGTATGGATGGTCATGTGTCTAGCTAATATTTACGCCATCAAAATTAAATTGATATTTATTTTGCGCCATGATATGTATGGATGGTCAAGTGTGTAGTTACTTCATGCACCACTAAAAATGTTAATGAATAAATGATTGAGCGAATGAATTCCCTTGCACCTTGGATTATGTTGATGAATTAGGTGATTAGATTGCTTGCACTATGGACTAATGATGATGCATAAATGACTACGCCTTAGATTACTCACATACATTGTCAGAATGTTGATGTATTATTTTCTAAGTGATTAGATTAATTACACGTATTGAATGATGTTCATTTATGTTTAATCCAGTGATTAGATCACACAAACACACCTTAAACATAATGTTGATTTATTGTTGAATTCAGCAATAGATTAATCACGTGCCTTGAAATAAAATATATGTTTTCCCTTGCACCATGAAAATATAATAAGGTTGATTACACTTGCACCTTAACTTATGTTATGAAATGATTTATTTAGTAATTAAATTATTTTGCACCATGAACAATAATGATGTTGATTAATTGAGCTAGTTGGTTTTCGACTTGATTGTGTTAGTGGGATGTAGACACCTCCTTGTTCCTCAGAACAGTCGCCATCCCTAAGATATTAAATGGTCAAAATCAATCGTATGAATCCTGGGATTGAGCATTTCTTATGTGTCCTGGAGGTCTAACCTTGCAGGGTAGGTTGAGTGGGTAGTTATTTTAATATTTAGTATCTGGTTGATCATTGTTTATAAATTGCTTCAAGTTGATTGTGATGTGCTGAGCTGCATCACTATTTTTGTTTATGTGTCGACATCATTTATGTTGATGTGTTGGTTGTGTCGTTATTGATTACAATGAAGAGTATCTTGTAATGAATTTACTTATGATGTTGTAGATTATGCACTACTATGAAATATATTGTTGATGTTAATTTCGTAATGCATTAAAAAAAATGACATTTTGTACTTCTCTTTTATAGTCGTAGCGAACGGGAAGTTACAGTTCCTGAGGTCATCATTCCTGAAGTCATTGTTCCTGAGGTCAAAGGTCCTAAGGTCATAGTTCTTGAGGTTAAATTTCCTTAGGTAATAGTTCTTGAAGTCAAAGTTCATCAAGCTACAACTCCTGAGGTCATAGTTTGTGAGGTCAAAGTTTATGAGTTCATAGTTTCTGAGGTCAAAGTTCTGTAGGTCATAGTTCTTGAGGTCAAATTTCTTCACGTCATATTTCTTGAGGTCAAATCTCCTTGGGTTAAATTTCCTCAGGTCAAAGTTCCTTAGCTCATAGTTCCTGAGGTAAAATGTCATTAGGTCAAAGTTCCTAAGGTCATAGTTTCTGGTGTCATAGTTCCTAAGCTTATAGTTTCTGAGGTTTAAGTTCCTGAGGTCAAAGCTCTCGAGGTCATAGTTCTCAAGGTCATAATTCTCGAGGTCATATTTCCTAAGGTCAAAGTTCTTAAGGAAGCTCTTGAGGTCAAAGCTCTTATGGAAGTTCCTAAGGTCATAGTTCTTGAGGTTAAGGTTCATAAGGTCAAAATTCTTGGGGTCATAGTTCTCGATGTGATAGTTCCTGAGGTCAAATTTCCTTATGTCATAATTGCATATATAGAATAGGGCTTCTATATATGTGGATATATGGAAGTCGACTACTTCCATATATGCACATATACAGAAGTCGACCACTTACGTATATTTCCATATATGGAAGGTGAATTACGTATATGGCGCATATACAAAATCCAACCACTTACGTATATGTGCATATATGGAAGTGGTCGAATTATATATATGTGCATATACATAATTCGACCACTTTTGTATATACACATATACGAAAGGAAAAAGATTCCATATATGTGCATATATAGAAGTGGTTGGCTTCCATATATACACATATATAGAAGTGGTTAGCTTCCATATATGCAAATATATGGAAGTGGTTGGCTTCCATATATGCACATATACAGAAGTGGTCGACTTCCATATATGCACATATACAAAAGTCGACCACTTCCATATATGTGCATATACAGAATTCAACCACTTCCATATGTGCATATACATAAGTGGTTGGCTTCCATATATGCGCCATATACATAATCCTCCTTCCATATATGGAAGTATACCGAAGTGGTCGAATTTTGTATATGCGCATATATAGAAGTGGTTGGTTTCCCTATATGCACATAGATGGAATTTGTTAGGATCAAATCCAAACTCCACTTTGTTGGCTATTATTTAGCATCTTATCGTAACCCCTTCGGTATATGCACATATACAAAAGTCGACCACTATGGTAGATGCGCATATATGGAAGCCGACCATTTCCATATATGTGCATATATAGAATTCGACCACTTATGTATATGCACATATACAAAATTGGTCAACTTCCATATATGCGCCATATACAAAAGATGACCACTTTCGTATATACGCATATACAAAATTCGACCACTTCCGTATATGTGCATATTCAGAAGTGTTCGGCTTCTGTATATGCGTCATATATGTAAACCTCCTTCCATATATGGAAGTATAAGGAAGTGTTTGACTTATGTATATGTGCATATACAGAAGTGGCCAGATTTCCTATATGCTTGAGATCTTGGCCTGAAACCTAAATTTGATGTATGTACTGATAGGTACAAACTTGTATTCATTAGATCGTCATCCTGAATCAAATAATCATTTTTTAAAAAGAGTTAGCAATCCTGCATGATTCTCTGCATGGTCCTCTAACAGCTAACACGATCTTCAGGACCCAAAACACGTTCAAAAATAATGATGAGTTTAGGCACTAAAAGAATGGCGACGTTCTTTTAGTGACCCAGTCTCTCCTTTAAACTTTGGAAAATTTACAATTTAACTAGAATTCTAATGGGACACACTCAAACCATGCAAATATTTAAATCAATCTTACTAGAAGCACATGAAAATGAACTCAAGCAAAGAAAAAACACCAAAAAATTATAAAATAAAAGTGTATAGGGAACTTGATACAAACAAGTGTATAGGGAACTTGATACAAACAAGTGTATGGTGAAACATGGTTTTTTGAATTGAGAAGATAGGAACAAGTTAAAGAACTAACATGTTGTAATATTTAATTTTTATCCTTAAAATACCATACAAAAATGTGGAATTAGAGATCCTTGATGAATGTCATAGTGCAACATAATCAACATGGTCAACATTAATCTCAAATATTCACTCATTTATTTGATTGCATTAACTATCATGTGCTACTTCCAAATTTGTTATATTGAGTCAAAAATTATGTTGGAAGGATCTAATGGAAAGCATATTTCACAGAGAGCATCGCAGTATTAAATTTTACACTTGAGGTGATTTGCATAAAGAGAAAAGGTACACTCTATTGTTAAAGTGTGGGTGGTGAAATTAATTATTCTTGAGGGAGTTTGTGTATGTAATGTTATATTGAATCTCAAAAGTGAGTTAGAAAATAATATGGTTGTTCAATTTAATGTTTAGTCTTTTCCAAAAAAATTAAAAGAAAAAGTAAAAAGTTTTTAGAAATTATTATTGAAAAAATTAGGAAATTGAATACAATTTTCTTTATTTAAAATGAGAGAAAAAAGATTTATAAGTTTTTCCAATAAATTATTCGTCATTCTAGAATTGGTATAAAAAAGGTAATAATCAAAATATTCATTCATAACCATCATCATAGTCAATCATATAAAAGCGGTGCAAGAGAATAATAGGACTCAACCCACAAATTCGGAAATAAAACTATAACTCATACAATTAGTTGTTTAAATTTTATTTCTTTTAACATTTGCATTTTTGCATATAAACAAATATATAATTACATAAAATTCAACTACAATAGAAAAAATAAATTTTAACATATAATAAATTTTAAAATGTATCTTTAAACATTCTAACATATGGAATTTTAAATTTAATAATAAATCTAAATTATTTAATTCTTTAAGGAAAAAAATCAATAATAAGAAGAAAAAACATAATAATTTGTTTATTATAACATTATATAAAACATAATAAAGTTTTCATTATAACTCCAATTCACTCAGAATTGTTAAATAAATTTTAAACTTTATTATTTTTTATAAGTCAATATATTATATAGAATCATAATCAAAATCACTTTACTCCTTAAAATCCTTAAATAAATTTTAAACTTTATTATTTTTTATAATTCAATATATTATATAGAATTATAATCAAAACATGGGTTTCACTATTAAAAAAATCTTCAGTACAATGCAATATGCTCAAATATATTTATTACAAATCACAATATTGTATCAAAACCTTGAAATAACAATATTATATCAAATATACTTATTGCAAATCACAACATTGAATCAAAACCTTGAAATTACAATATTATATCAAAAACTTACCTAAATCACCCTTTAGTTTTCAAATTTCAAACAAATAGATTATTTCAAAGAAAGAGATTAGAGTATTTTGTCACCCTATTATATCAAAACCTTAATTACTTATATGAATATTCAACTTACCTAGAAATTACCCTTTAGTTTTCAAATTTCAACCAAATAGATTGGGGTAATTTGTCACCCTAAATATCATAAAAATTCCACAAACTTAATTCTCAACCTCCTCAAAAGTCTTTACAAGTTCCCTAATGCCATGGACACCACTCCTATTGTCCCTACAAAGAAAGAAGTTTTTTTCTGTAGATGACATAGAGTTCGGGGTTAAGCGACTTGCAAATGGGAAAGATAAGGACATTGAAGGCTACCAAGATGAAATTTTTGAAATCGGAGGGCCTATCCTTATCCCTCACATACACAAGCTCTTCAATTTAGCAGTCAAGAAAAGCTTTCTTAAATCATGGACACAAAGTCTCATTGTTCCTATTTTTTTAAATGGGGATAGAAACATCCCCTCTAATTATAGGACCATTATGATTAGCCCGATTTTAGACAAGCTTTATGGAATTATTTTGGAGAAGAAGATTAGCATTTGGCTAAAAAATCACAGTAAAAGAACTAAAGGTCTAGCCAGGTTCAAGAGATATCATTCAACCGTGGACAATCTTGTTACCTTTAGGATCATTCCAGAGGAGTTCCACAATACTAAAACCAATCTTTTTTGTTGTTTTGTTGACGTTAGAAAATATTTTGACAATGTTCCTAGGAAAAACCTTTGGAATAGGTTGGAAGAGATAAAAGTATCTCTCGAGTTGAGGGATGTTGCAATAAGGATGTATGATAACATTATTGCTAAGTTTAAAAGCACTGAGGGTTGTTCAAAAGATATTAACTGCAATATTAGAGTCAAACAAGGTTGTCCCTTGTCCCCTACCCTTTTTGGCATATACATTGACATGTTAGAAGATTTCTTGGAAAAAGATGGTTGTGTTGGCCCTACTCTCACTGGTATAGTCATCAATCTTCTTCTTTATGATGACGATATCGTTCTTATGGAAAGGAGTTCCCATCATCTTGAAAACAACCTAAGAATCCACAATGATATTTGCTCCAATATGTGTATGACTGTTAATACTGATAAGGCTAAGATCATGATAATTAAATCCAATAAGATCATTTATGATACCTTCGTATATGACAACAAAAACTTGGAGGAAGTGACTTCATACAAATATCTTGGAATTAATATTCACCACTAGCTCAATTGGAATTATAGCATTGAGAAAAGGATTATTGGGGGATGGAAATCTTATTATGGGATTGAAAACAATTGTAAATAAACTGATCTTTGGAGTTGGGATAAGAAGAAACTCCTCTTTGAGAATCTTGTTACACCTGTTATTATTTACGGATGTGAAGTATGGGGCGGTAGTATCTTTCGTGAATCCTAGAGAAAGATAGAGCAAATACAAAAGAATTTTATAACCTATAATCTCAAAATTAAAGGAAATATGCCCTATCTCATCCTCCTCCTAGAAACAAGCCTCTCCCCCATTGAGAGCATGGCTATGACTAGATACCTAATGTATAAGAATAAGTTAAACAACATGGAAGACAAGAGGCTTCTTGAAATTGCTTCAAAATCGAGTCATAACCACCATTGACTCAAGCGAGGATGGCAGGAAGATGCCCAGTCTTGGCTAAACTATTGGGGAATCATGGAAGACACCATTTTGCAGAATAAAGATACTATTAAAAAAAGTGTTAAATCAAAATTTAAGAAGAAAATGTGGTGTGATAAAGAGTTATAGGAAAAAATAAAATTAAGGTATTATAAGAATGTAATCAACCCTAATCTAGAAGATCAAAATTATCTACCTGTTTTGCCAAGTGTAAAGAAAAAAAATAAGCATTGTTAAGATAAGAAAAAATTCTCACGAGCTACATAGTGAAACTAGGTGTTGGTCAATTCCTAAAATTCCATGGGATGAAAGAGTGTGCCACCTTTGTGACACTAAGAAGGTTGAAGATGAAAAGCACTTTCTCTTAGATTGTCTAGAATATACCCATATTAGATCTCATTTTCAAAATATTTTTCACACTACCAACCTTCCTAACCTCTTAACTCAACAAAAGTATGGTGATCTTGGAAAGATTCTCTTAATGTTTTTCGAGCACAGAAACAAAATTCTAAAGAATCGCAAGTAATCACTTGCCCTCTTAAGGTCTAATAGACCAATTTGGTCTTAGTGGACGTTAATCATCATCATCATCATCAATAAATTAAAATATATTCTTGAGTCATTGACTTGGAATTGAGATTGAGATGAATCACTTTAAGGTACATAAAGTGTACCAATCAATTTCATTGTAAAAAAATATGTGTATTATATAATTTAGTGTAAAAATAGATGTAAGATAATGTAATATAATATAATATTACTAGATTGAGATAAATATTTAAGATATTATAATGTGATATTAATAGACTAAGCCAAAATCAACACATGGTTTGCACAATCGAAAACAATGGTTAAATTTGATGGATATTTATCAGTTTTTCCATTTTTAATCATCAAATACGGTAATTTTTAAATTTACTCATCATTAGTGACGTTCACTTAATAAATATACTATTAAAGAAAATGTCAAGTCAAAATTTAAGGAGAAAATGTGGTGTGATAAAGAGTTAGAGGAAAAAATAAAATTAAGGTATTATAAGGTTGTAATCAACCCTAATCTAGAAGATCAAAATTATCTATTTGTTTTGACAAGTGTAAAGAAAAAAATAAGCATTTCTAAGATAAGAACAAATTCTCACGAGCTCCATAGTGAAACTAGACATTGGTCAATTCTTAAAACACCATGGGATGAAAGAGTGTGTCACCTTTGTGACACTAAGAAGGTTGAAAATGAAAATCACTTTCTCTTAGATTGTCTATCCTATACCCATATTAGATCTCATTTTAAAAATATTTGTCACACTACCAACCTTCCTAACCTCTTAACTAAAAAAAAGTATGGTGATCTTGGAAAGATTCTCTTAATTTGAATGTTGATTTTTGTGTAAAGCATATATAACACAAATTATAAATTCTATAGAAAAGGTCATGCATAGTACAGGTTACAAATTACATAGTAGATGGATGTAATATCCCCTGATAGTGCCCCGGTTTTATTTATGAATTGTAAACATGTTTTGTAGGCTGGTGAGCCAAGTGTATATAATTTGTTGGGATTATGTGTTTATTAGGCTAGAGAGCCTAGATGATTAAGGCCATGAGCCTGATTTTGTATATATAATCATGTAGATCATTAATAAAATATAAAACATCACCGAGTGCAGTCTGACCATGAAGAAATAGTGATAGGGGACTAAGCTTCCATAAGGTTGGGAAAGGGAGGAGGCTAATTGTTTGGGCCTAGGGGATAAGCTAAGGGGGGGCTAAGCTAGGGGGATAATATTTTATTATTATTCCTAAAGACTAAGGTGGACAATTGATGAATGTTATCCTAAGTTCCTGGAAAAGGGATGTATGCAAAGTGGAGTGCATACAACTCCAGGAAGACAAGTGTTGACCTGGGCGCATGTAGTTAAAGTGGATGAGTTGAGCCGGGTTGGGGGTTCGTCTGGGTCATTCGTCCATCCTCAATCTGAACCCGTTTTTGGACTCCGCATATTTACTTGCATAACTATGCGTAATGAAGGTTGTTTGTGTGGCCATTTGCCTAGCTTGTTGGTGGTGGGGGATGTTACAAATTGGTATCAGAGATTAGTAGTGTCATTGTCCGGCCTGTTGGTGGCTGGGCATGTTATAAATTAGTATCAAAGTTGAGTAGTGGTAGCATTACACAATCTCTGTGGAGGGTCGGGGATGCTATAGTTTGGAATCAGAGCAGTAAAGGACAACTTTAAGGTTGTGTTGGTAGCATTAACCGGTGGAGTTGTAGACCGGGGGATGTTACAAATTTGTATCAGAGTTGAGTAGTGGCATTTCTCAACCTGTTGGTGGTTGGGGATGTTACAATGGAGGTTGCAACTTGAAATTTTCATGTATAACACATTTCATAAGTTACAAATATTATAACATGGGTTGCACAACACTTGCATGCTCTCAACATAAAAGCCACGGGGATTCTTTGGAAATTGAACTGTATCACATCCTTTAGGATGAAAAGAAAATGTTGAGAGGGAAGAAAAGATCAAGGATTTAGACCTACATGCAACTAGGCTCATTAATATTAAATTGCAATTGAAATGATGAAAATTGTCAAACTAGAAAACACCTTCTTTCACACTTATTTTCTCATTATATTTGGTTTTTGACAATCCACGTTTAAATACCTTCCCACCTGCATTTTTAATGTCTTCCTAAATCTTGATAATAAAAATAAACATGGGTCAGACCACTCAAAAACTCTATTTTATTTTTATTTTACAAAACATTATTAGTTACTATATAAAAAACAAATCCAAAATAATTCAATAATATTTATTATTTCATTATATTAATAACTATAATTATTTCAAATTTTGCAATCCATAACTTTTATTTTTATTTTTTCAACAACCATTCATAACTTTTGTTGAATTATTTTTATAATTGCAAGTTTCAACCATATGAAAATGCATTTGGTTAAATACATAAAAATCAAATATAAATTAAAAATTTTACTTGATGGGTAAGAGTGCCCCTCAAATTTAATCTCTAATGGAAAGTAAGAAATTGAACTCCCAATATTCTTTATGTATTTGATAATAAATGTTGAAATAAAAAATGTGTGAGGAACAAAAATTAGGATTGGTTACTAATGTTGCTCTCTGGTTATTACAATTGGGCTCTGTACAAAGTGCTTTCCATCTCTCCATGTTAGAAACCCAAAGATTGTGTCTGAATTGGGCACGCAATCTCAACCTACGTCGAATTTGCAGATTGGAAAATTTGAGATATGCTTATGCAAAAAATCAATCTTTTGTGAGTTGTTTAACAATTAATACCCCTGAGATGTGAAGCCATGCTATTCAATATGCATGTGGATGGATGTATAAATGGATGATATGAACCAAAAAAAAATATGGTTGCAAAATTCATAAGGAACTTCAAAATGATGATGTTGTCAAATAATTACCCCTCCTTGCGCTTTTCCAAAATATGTTGCAGAGATATAGGGATATTTGCACACGTAAAATTCAAGGGTTGATAACATTGTTCATTTTTCATAACCTAAATAATCTTAATCTTCATAACTTCACCATTTAAACTAAATTATACCTCTTACCTAAGCATGCCATATGATGGAGTGTTGATCTCCTCAACTAGCTCAAAATGCTGCTAAAATATGCTATTATGAGGTTAGTTGCAGGAGAAACCATTATATTCCCAGCCAATGCCATTATAGCTTGAGCCTAGTCATGAATGGTTATTGAAATTATAGCTAATAATGGTTATTGAAACTATAAAAATCCAATTACTCTACTAAAATGAAAGAGACTATAGTCAATTCAAACGCAATATGGAAGACCTTCATCATCCCTTTGTAGAAGATTGTTCATTGAGGAGGCAAAAAATAGGGTTTTGGAAGAGGCTGACTTCAATCAATAATCGTCTGCAAAGGAAAAGATCCCAAAAATTCCTTGTCATTATATAATCCGTATGATTCAGTAGATACCTCCCTGTAATGGACCCTTCCATGAATGGACTCAACTTTTCTTTCATTGGACAATCCTTGAATCAAAAGCACATGTTGCAGAAATAAATCAATTCAATATCGATGTAGTAAGATTACATGCTTGCACTTAGATTACATGTCTGAGGCCAAAAATGTTAGCCAAATGTGGCATCCATACCATGCTTATCATGACACTCTTCACATTCTAAGAAAACATGGCCATGAAACCCTTGCTCCCATGCACCCCACCAACGAAAAAAGATGCAATAAAAAATATTAATGCCTATGAGTAAAAAAATACACTCATTAATAATTGGATCTGAAATTATTATTCTATCACCCTAATCACCCTTTTTAATCATGAACACATTAATAACTCACTCGATTTGCAATTATTATGCTATCACTCTAATCACCCTTTTTAATGAAGAACAAACATATTTTGTCATGCAAGGAAGTTAATGGTTGAAATCAAAACCCTTGATTTATTGTGATGACCAATAATATTCTAAGCATATGAAATCATGTCCACTAAAAGTCCATATGTGATTAAATTCCCATTAAATATGTCCATTTCCAATAGTGTACACCTATAGGATTAATTAATAAAATAATTAATCACAATATTTTCAATTAAATAATTAAAAATATTTATTATGTGTAAATACAAATTTCCTTGATAAGAAGTTAAATTGTGATCGAGTAGTATTTGGTTTCAAGTATGGGATTAAGGTTAATTGGATTTCTTACAGATATTATATAAGCTGAAATTACCTATTTTCGTGCCAATTTTCCAAACTAGGACATGCAGTGAAAATGGGCCCTACAAGCCAATTCCAACCAATTCCTCTAATCTTTCGACCGAGAAAGTGTCAAGATAGATGAATAATTATATGATGATCCAAATTTTGACTTTAATAAAGCTTTTGACACTGTGCTTGGAAATAACATATGGAAGAGATCGAAAGATATAAAGGTTCATATTAGGTTCAAGGTTGTTATGATAAGGTTGTATGAGAAAGTAATTGTTAAGATTAGGAATAGTGAGGATTGATTAGAAGAAATCAATTGCAATGTAGGGATTAATCAAGGATATGTCCCCTGTACCCTAACCTTTATGGCATTTATATTGATATGTTAGATGTGTTCCTAAGAAGAGTATGACCTGTTAACACTACTTTCAATAGAATAGTCATCATTTTTTCTTTATGTAGACAATATTGATCATTTTTAAATGTTAGCGGGAAAATCCTTAGTGAGTAGGGTTCATGTCATCAATAGAGCAATAAAAATTAACTCACTATCTTTCTAGAATCTACAATTTATATTATTGAATGTAAATGAGATGATAGAGGAAAGTACTCGAGTTAAATGTTGAAACACCTTGACCTTTGTGAGTAAATTGGATGGTAAACTTGTAATTCGATATCATTCTCCAAACCTACACACAAGCCAAGAAACAAACCTTTCTCAAACTAATCAAGAATATGTAATAATACTATAAATTTGTGATAAGGAAATATTAATTAATATCAAACAAATTAATTCCATCCATAACTCATTAATTCAAAAACACATTAATAGATAAATGAATAATGAATTGGGGAGAATGCAGGTTGGTGGGGGAGAGAGATATATGTATTTTTGTATAATAAAAAAGTAACAAGGAGTTTTATACTTTATTCTTTTTGTCGACAACTTCATCACCCAAGTCTGGTTCCTCCAACTAAGCCACTTATCAATATCAACTTTACAACATAGTCATGGTATTACTATAGAAGGGAAATCCAATAAGGATTCAATCCCTACTCATGACTAGATGAGGCTTCTATAACTAATAGGTTCTGATAATCAAGAGACTATAAAAACTTAAGATAATTCTCCATAGATTTATTTAGAATGCAAGTACATTAACTAGTCTTGGTCCTTTCCTCCCACATAAAACTCTTATTTATATGATGGTAAAGTAGTTCTAGTTATTGGGGATCAATGTTCGAGGTATACAAGTGTACATATTGCATGATCCCCACTCAGGACCACACTTTTGGCATGAATTTATTTTTTTGTGCCATTTTGGAGGTGCTCGCAAGTTGCATGAAGGAACCTAGTGAGTAGCTCACAAGTTTTCAGAAGGAAACTAGTGAGCATCTAAGAATACACTCAGAAAATATCTTAAAGGAGTGATAATTCATGGAGAAATCAAAGGAGACTCACCAAACTTAGCATATATAATCAAGGGTCACCAAATCTAGCTATAATGGATTCTTTATAATGTATGGGGTTAGAAGGGAAGAAACTGGTTGAAATACATTATAAGACATAAAGGAATTTGGCAAGTGAAACCTAGGTGGATTGTAGAAAACTAAGGATATAAAAGGAACATGCAAACAAAAAAACAAATCAGTAGATGACTCCCTTTCCCAAGGTGGGCTTACCCATGCTTAGGTAGAAAAATAAGCATAGTTTCTAAATAAAGTACACTATGTATCCATGAAGTATATAAGATGCAATATCATAACCACAAAAAATACACAATGGATCCATGTCAAAATATTATTGTAGCCATGAGAAATGCAGAGTGGATTAACATCTCAATGTACATTTGGTGCAAACCCTCCATTCTCCTCAGGGTTGCGCAACTTCCTGGTCAAGGATATTCAATTCACGGAGTTGAATTCGCTCTTTGAAACCTTAATGGTCTCGCTTGTAAATAAACACAAGCCTTTTCTGTTTCTCGATGCAAGTTATGTAACACTCACGATATCTTATTCTCACTACTGAACGATCACGACTCAGGAGCTAGCTCCTCCTTCATTAAATCCTTCCCGCATGTGACCTTATGCTATGTCCACACATGAATTTGGGTGCGGTCAAAATTGTTTTTGGATCAACCCACTTTTCTCCCCACAATTCACTACCAATCACCATACGCCCTTTTTGCAATACTGTGGTTTCAATTGTGGCCCGCTATCAAATTTTTAACACTTGAGTACTTTTCATCTTTGCAATCCTTCGTGATTGTCAATATCAAGATCTCGACGGCTCTTCTGAACCTGATTGTTCAGATTTGTCCTTTCCCAATTCTACGGATCAGAACTAACCCTTCTAAATCAACGGATGTGATTTATTCCATTATTCGGTCTTCAGGAGTTTCAAATCTCAACTCCTGCTTTCTCCACAATGGCTATCTCCCGAAATAAAATATCTATTGACATTTGTCCCCCTCAAATCGATGATTATAATTTACTTTGGGCCTTGTAGGTTCGAATATTACAATTATCAACTTCCTAGAGTATTATTATCTGAATTTCTCGATCTGTCGCCACATGTCCCTCTGGATCTAACGGTCTAGATTTTCTTTGGGTCTTCGGGTTTCAACAGTATCAATTATCAATCAAAAGCCAATTTCAATTTACCTGAAGCTTACGATCTGTTGATACGTATTCCTCCTTAAATCAATGTTCCTTGTTTCCTTCAACTCCTCTTGGATAGATCTTAACCCTTTATCTTGTCCAACTTCCACAAATTCTTCTTCTAAAGGATTTCTTTGACACTTAGTCGATTTTTGGTCCTCTTCACTCCTTACATAACATACAGAAGAGAAAACACTTTAAACTTGTTCAATTCTTCATAAATTCATCCCTTCACCATGAACATCATACATCCACAAAACACATAACAACAGTAAAACTGTAAAATAGTATCAACACTAGACAATTGGATAAATTTTCTCTATTCTATTCATTTCAGAAATAAATACATGATTACAAATTTTGTATATTACAAAACTACAATGAAAACTTGTCTAAGGACCCAGAGCTTACTCTCTCTTCTTCCTCTTATCTAAATTCTATCACACTCTACTCAAGCGGTTACCTACTCTGCTTAATTAATGCAACCTAATGACTAATACAGGATAATATCCTACACCTGTAATATATAAAAATCGTGTAAGGATTTACAATGATCCGTCAGTTCAAAAAGGTGGCCCGATTTTACATACATCTAGTTAATTAACGAGAAATTCAAAAAATCTCCACACTGCTACCAAGCTGGTTAAGAGTCGGTTTGGCTCTTTCAATGCATTGATGTGTCAACTTCGCTTCCACATTTTCTATTTTTTGATTTGATAGCGATGGTCCTACATCAACATTAGGAGAACAACTGAAGTTGAAAAATACACAATTGGTCATCCAAAAGTGCCAACACAATATAAATAGGCGGTGTTGTATGGTCAACTTAGGCATTAGCAACAACTGGAAATGTCGCTAAAGCCGAAGGTAATCACTCCAAATGTATCATATGTATGAATCTACACCATGTGAATAAATAATATGAAGTCAAACATGGGAGAAATTGTATAATCATTAGTCATTGATGTATAATCTCACTCCTAGAACAAATGATGCCCAAAAAATAATCTGAAATCAAACATGGGAGAAATTGTATAATCACTAGTCATTGATGTATAATCTCATTCCTAGAACAAATGATGCCCAAGAGCCTTTAGTGTGAACCTCCATCTAATATATGTAGAAGAGTAGTAAACACACAAGTAAAGGGAGATAATAGTAAATAGCAACTTTATTATAAAATATTGATAAAAAAAAAATTGTTCTAAAAGATGAAGATAATAGTAAATATCAACTTTACTATAAAATATTGATAATTTTCGGTTGTTCTAAATGTAAAAGATTAAGGAAATCTAAATGCTATTTTGCAATTATTCATTATAATGGATGTATTCCCCTTGTTATAGAAGATTTGCCTCACCATTGTTATCTTGCATAGAGTGCCTTTTTCCATTTCCCTATGCAGACTTATCAACCCCCTTTTTTGATAAATCCAGAGGCAAAATTATATATTTTCCCACATATACGCTTCCTAACTGCTTTGCAAGATGCGTATACGCTAGCTTCTCCATGACACCTCACGTATATTAGGATTTGTGCCATAAAATACAAAATGAGGTCAGAATTCCATGTCATGACAGAAGGTCCCTGATCCTTGGCCTTCCATATACTGGAAACGTTCCGACTCAACCCTTCAGTTTCATTCTAAAGGCTATAAGAGCACAATTTCGAGCTATGGAAAAGAGAGAGAAAGCATTCAACTTTGAGAGAAAAGTTACTCCAGACAAATTACTTCATATTGATTCTACATCCCTTTGTCCCTCAAGTCTGAACACAGTGTTCATCCCCCAAGATCTTGCCTTATTTTCAAGGGGATATCATTATCTCTTTTCTATGAGATTGCCATTGGTGGAAGATTGAAGTGGTGGAGACCCAATTGGAAGGAACTTGGTTTCTTGGTTTTGAACCGTGCTGACATAGAAGCCTGTAATGTTGATACTTCTGTTGATCAATTATTAATAGAAATACTCCTTTCCATCCTATCGATATCTTGCAATATATGATTATTATCCATGGGAATGTTTGTTATGTTTATTAATGGATTGTGCTATCTGATGTGCTAACTCATTTTATATAATGTCACTATATACTTGCATCGCTTGTTTTTTGAGAACTTATTGCAAGTGTAAAGCTTTGGGTCAAAGTGCTCAACGATGGAATGACATCAAATGATTGGATCAAGGAAGGCTTCTTCCTCGTATTTCACATTAGTTTATATAGCACATGATGGAATTGAGTTGATTTCTGCAGTCATACCTGTCTGTTGTGGTTTACCCTTGGCCATAGAGAGATTTTCCCTTGTAACAGAATTGGTGACTCCACTGGGGAGAGATCTTCCTTCTAAGGGTTGAAGTATTTTTCCTTCTTACATTACTCTTTTTCCTTTGTATTTCTTGTTGTATCACAGTTGGATACAGTCTGTTCACTCTGGGTCTGAGTTTTCATTCTTTTAACCTTGCCTAGCCTTGTTTTAAAAGATATACATCCTTTTTTCCCTGAGAGTTGCGTGTATACGCTTGTTGTCCCACTACAAGAGGCATATATACGCCCTTTTTTCTTGAACAGGAGCGTATACCACTTCCCCCTTGCTTGTTTTATTGGTTTAGTGACTGCTGGGTAGGTTTTGAGAATCACTGAGCCTTCTTAGGTCTCTATGGTACCTGTTGAGATTGTCTGGGATGACAAGAAACCTTTTTGGAGTTGAATTTTTGGGCGGCATCTTTCTCTTTGTTTTTCGTTTTTGATTTGTCCTTGGTAGTTAGGTTGTCTTCTTATCTGCTTGGTATTCTTCTCGAATGATTTCTTTTATACATAGTAGAATTTATATATCAAGTCGCTTATCAGTCCATGCATTTTCTTTTTAAATACATTGAAAATACAAAAAAAAAAATAGGCATTTTGCATTGGTTGGTATTTTTTTCTTTGAACCTTTATCATTATCTTAGCACATTTAACGAAAGATTGCATTTTACTTCTGAGTTGCAGAGTTAAAATTGAATATTGCACTGTTTTTATTTAGCATATCATTCACTGAAAAGTTAAAGTTAGGCTTTGCATTATATCTATTTTTATTTTCATGCAGAGTCATAACACCATGAGTTTCATTTCCATACCTCTTTGAGAAATCACAGCCAATGAAATTTACACTTTAAACTAAAATTGATTAGTCACGATTTTAATTTTTAGGGTGCACAAACTAGCCTAAGATTTAGTGCCTTGGAATAGGATTTTGTGAGTAAACTTATCCAAGGCAATTAAATCAACTTATGTGTCTGAGACAGAGAGTTGAGAAATCCATTATATAATTGGTAATATCAGGAGGCTCCGCTCACACCGGAGTTAATCAAAAGGTCGCGTGAAATTAGTTGAAGGGATAACCCCTGGATACTCACCTAGCATCAGAGATATTTCTGTGGATTTATTCGTATTTGGTGATCTTGATAGTGCCCATACCTCTGTGAGAGGCAGTGCTTTCAAGGTTTTGGGCTTTGCTACCCTACCCATAGGGTGATCCAGACTTATCAATGCTCGTCTGTGCATTGGTTATACAATGGTTTATTAGTTTCTTGACTTAGGCTTCTCATAGGTTACTTGCAGGGGTTATTCTACTTGTATCCTGATTCAGATAGGGATCAGATAACACACAACCTTTATGGAGGATTACCTCTCGGGGTGGTCTAGCCAAGTAGTTTTTAAGCCTACGAGGGCCCTTATAACTAATTTTGTTACCTCCAAACTTTAGAAAATTGTGATCGAGTAGTATTTGGTTTCAAGTATGGGATTAAGGTTAATTGGATTTCTTACAGATATTATATAAGATGAAATTACCTATTTTCGTGCCAATTTTCCAAACTAGTACATGTAGCGAAAATGGGCCCTACAAGCCAATTCCAACAAATTCCTATAATCTTTCCATCGAGAAAGTGTCAAGATAGATGAATAATTATATGATGATCCAAATTTTGACTTTAATAAAGCTCTTGACACTGTGCTTGGAAATAACATATGGAAGAGATCGAAAGATCTAAAGGTTCATATTAGGTTCAAGGTTGTTATGATAAGGTTGTATGAGAAAGTAATTGTTAAGATTAGGAATAGTGAAAATTGATTAGAAGAAATCAATTACAATGTAGGGATTAATCAAGGATATGTCCCCTATACCCTAACCTTTATGGAATTTATATCGATATGTTAGATGTGTTCCTAAAAAGAGTATGACCTGTCAACACTACTTTCAATAGAATAGTCATCATTATTTTTCTTTATGTAGACAATATTGATCATTTTTAAATGTTAGTGGGAAAATCCTTAGTGAGTAGGGTTCATGTCATCAACAGAGCAATAAAAATTAACTCACTACCTTTTTAGAATCTACAATTTATATTATTGAATGTAAATGAGATGATAGAGGAAAGTACTCAAGTTAAGTGTTGAAACACCTTGACCTTTGTGAGTAAATTGGATGGTAAACTTGTAATTCAATATCATTCTCCAAACCTACACACAAGCCAAGAAACAAACTTTTCTCAAACCTGATCAAGCATATATAATAATACTATAAATTTGTGATAAGGAAATATTAATTAATATCAAACAAATTAATTCCATCCATAACTCATTATTTCAAAAACACATTAATAGATAAATGAATAATGAATTGGGGAGAATGCAGGTTGGTGGGGGAGAGAGATATATGTATTTTTGTATAATAAAAAAGTAACAAGGATTTTTATACTTGATTCTTTTTGTCGACAACTTCATCACCCAAGTCTGGTTCCTCCAACTAAGCCACTTATCAATATCAACTTTACAACATAGTCATGGTATTAATATAGAAGGGAAATCCAATGAGGATTCAATCGCTACTCATGACTAGACGAGGCTTCTATAACTAATAGGTTCTGATAATGAAGAGACTATAAAAACTTAAGATAATTCTCCATAGATTTATTTAGAATGCAAGTACATTAACTAGTCTTGGTCCTTTCCTCCCACATAGAACTCTTATTTATATGATGGTAAAGTAGTTCTGGTTATTGCGGATCAATGTCTGAGGTATACAAGTGTACATATTGCATGATCCCCACTCAGGACCACACTTTTGGCATGAATTTATTTTTTTGTGCCATTTTGGAGGTGCTCGCAAGTTGCATGAATGAACCTAGCAAGTAGCTCATAAGTTTTCAGAAGGAAACTAGTGAGCATCTAAGAATACACTCAAAAAATATCTTAAAGGAGTGACAATTCATGGAGAAATCAAAGGAGACTCACCAAACTTAGAATATATAGTCAAGGGTCACCAAATATAGCTATAATGGATTCTTTGTAATGTATGGGGTTAGAAGGGAAGAAAGTGGTTGAAATACATTATAAGACATAAAGTAATTTGGCAAATGAAACCTAGGTGGATTGTAGCAAACTAAGGATATAAAAGGAACATGCAAACAAAAAAACAAACCAATAGATGACTCCCTTTCCCAAGGTGGGCTTACCCATGCTTAGGTAGAAAAATAAGCATAGTTTCTAAATAAAGTACACTATGGATCCATGAAGTATATAAGATGCAATATTATAACCGCAAAAAATACACAATGAATCCATGTCAAAATATTATTGTCGCCATGAGAAAATGTAGAGTACATTAACATCTCAATGTACATTTGGTGCAAACCCTCCATTCTCCTTGGGGTTTTGCGACCTCCCGGTCAAGGATATTCAATTCTTGGAGTTGAATTAGCTCTTTGAAACCTTAATGGTCTCCCTTGAAAATAAACACAAGCCTTTTCTGTTTCTCAATGCAAGTTCTGTAACACTCGCGATCTCTTATTCTCACTACTGAACGATCACGACTCAGGAGCTAGCTCCTCCTATGTTAACTCCTTCTCGCATGTGAGTACCTCAGGCTATGTCCACACACGACTTCGGGCATGGTCGAAAGTGGTTTGGGATAAACCCATTTTTCTCCCCACAATTCACTACCAATCACCACATGTCCTTTTTGCAATATTGTGGTTTCAATTGCGGCCCGCTATCAAATTTTTAACATACGAGTACTTTTCATATTTGAAATCCTTCGTGATCGTCGATATCAAGATCTCGATGTCTCTTCTGAACTTGATGTTTCAGATCTATCCTTTTCCAATTCTACGGATCAGAACTAACCCTTCTAAATCAACGAATGTGATTTATTCCATGATTCAGGCTTCAGGAGTTTCAAATCTCAACTCCTACTTTCTCCACAATGGCTATCTCCCGAAATAAAAGATATATTGACATTTGTCCCCATCAAATCGATGATTATAATTTACTTCGGGCCTTGTAGGTTCAAAGATTTCAATTATCAACTTCCTAGAGTATTATTATTTGAATTTCTCGATCTATCGCCACACATCCCTCTAGATCTAACTGTCCAGATTTTCTTTGGGTCTTCGGGTTTTGGCACTCTCAATTATCAATCGAAAGCCAATTTCAATTTACCCAAAGATTACGATCCGTTGACTCGTATTCCTCCTTAAATCAATGGTCCATGTTTCCTTCGACTCCTCTTGGATAGATCTTAACCCTTTATCTTGTCCAACTTCCGCAAATTCTTCTTCTGAAGGATTTCTTCGACACTTAGTCGATTTTTGGTCATGTTCACTCCTTGTATAACTTATAGAAGATAAAACACTTGAAACTTATTCAATTCTTCATAAATTTATTCCTTCACCATGAACATCATACATCCACAAAACACATAACAACTGTAAAACTGTAAAATAGTATCAACACTGTACAATTGGATAAATTTTCTTTGTTCTATTCATTTCAGAAATAGATACATGATTACAAATTTTGTATATTACAAAACTACAATGAAAACTTGTCTAAGGACCCAAAGCTTACTCTCTCTTCTTTCTCTTATCTAAATTCTATCACACTCTACTCAAGCGGTTACCTACTCAGCGTAATTAATGCAACCTAATGACTAATACGGGATAATATCCTACATCTGTAATATATTACATTTGTGTAAGGATTTACAATGATTCGTCAATTCAAAACGGTGGCCCGATTTTACATACATCTAATTAATTAACGAGAAATTCAAAAAATCTCCACACCGCTACCAAGTTGGTTAAGAGTCGGTTTGGCTCTTTCAATGCGTTKATGTGTCGACTTTGCTTCCACGTCCGCTATTTTTTTATTTGATAGTGATGGTCCTACATCAACATTAGGAGAACAACTAAAGTTTAAAAATACACAATTGGTCATCCAAAAGTACCAACACAATATAAATAGGTGGTGTTGTATGGTCAACTTAGGCATTAGCAACAAATGGAAATGTTGCTAAAGCCGAAGGTAATCACTCCAAATATATCATATGTATGAATCTACACCATGTGAATAAATAATATGAAGTCAAACATGGGAGAAATTGTATAATCATTAGTCATTGATGTATAATCTCACTCCTAGAACAAATGATGCCCAAAAAATAATCTAAAATCAAACATGGGAGAAATTGTATAATCACTAGTCATTGATGTATA
>JASDQU010100757.1:209830-228262 GCA_032191745.1 Picea mariana | reverse complement strand
GCTTCCACGTCCGCTATTTTTTTATTTGATAGTGATGGTCCTACATCAACATTAGGAGAACAACTAAAGTTTAAAAATACACAATTGGTCATCCAAAAGTACCAACACAATATAAATAGGTGGTGTTGTATGGTCAACTTAGGCATTAGCAACAAATGGAAATGTTGCTAAAGCCGAAGGTAATCACTCCAAATATATCATATGTATGAATCTACACCATGTGAATAAATAATATGAAGTCAAACATGGGAGAAATTGTATAATCATTAGTCATTGATGTATAATCTCACTCCTAGAACAAATGATGCCCAAAAAATAATCTAAAATCAAACATGGGAGAAATTGTATAATCACTAGTCATTGATGTATAATCTCATTCCTAGAACAAATGATGCCCAAGAGCCTTTAGTGTGAACCTCCATCTAATATATGTAGAAGAGTAGTAAACACACAAGTAAAGGGAGATAATAGTAAATAGCAACTTTATTATAAAATATTGATAAAAAAAAACTTGTTCTAAAAGATGAAGATAATAGTAAATATCAACTTTACTATCAAATATTGATAGTTTTTTGCTATTCTAAATGTAAAAGATTAAGGAAATCTAAATACTATTTCGTAATTTTTCATTATAATGGATGTATTCCCCTTGTTATAACAAGATTTGCCTCAACATTGCTATCTTGCAGAGAGGGCCTTTTTCCATTTCCCTATGCAACCCCCTTTTTTGATAAATCCAAAGCCAAAATTATATATTTTTCAACATATACGCTTCCTAACTGCTTTGCAAGATGCGTATAGGATAGATTCTCCACTATATCTCATGTATATCGGGATTTTTTCCATAAAATACAAAATGAGGTTAGGTTTCCATGTCACGATAGAAAATCTCTGATCCTTGGCCTTCCATATACTGGAAACGTTCCGACTCAACCCTTTACTTTCATTCTAAAGGCTATAAGAGCACAATTTCGAGCTATGGAAAAGAGAGATAAAGCATTCAACTTTGAGAGAAAAGTTACTACAGACAAAATACTTCATATTGATTCTACATCCCTTTGTCCCTCAAGTCTGAACACAATGTTCATCCCCCAAGATCTTGCCTTATTGTCAAGGGGATCTCATTATCTCTTTGCTATGAGCTTGCCTTTGGTGGAGGATTGAAGTGGTGGAGACCTAGTTGGAAGCAACTTGGTTTCTTGGTTTCGAACCGTGCTAACACAGAAGCCTGTAATGTTGATACTTCTGTTGATCAATTATTAATATAAATACTCCTTTACGTCCTATCGATATCTTGCAAATATATGATTATTATCCATTGGCATGTTTGTTGTGTTTATTAATGGATTGTGCTTTCTGATGTGCTAAATCATTTTATATATTGTCACTATATACATGCATTTCTTGTTTTTTGAGAACTTATTGCAGGTGTAAAGCTTTGGATCAAAGTGCTCAACGGTGGAACGACATCAAATGATTGGATCGAGGTAGGCTTCTTCATCATATTGCACATTAGTTTATATAGCACATAATGGAATTGAGTTGATTTCTGCAGTCATACCTGTCTATTGTGGTTTACCCTTGGCCATAGAGAGCTTTTCCCTTGTAACAGAATTGGCGACTCCACTAGGGAGAGATCTTCCTTCTAAGGGTTGAAGTATTTTTCCTTCTTACATAGCTCTTTTTCCTTTGTATTTCTTGTTGTATCATAGTTGGATAGATTCTGTTCACTCTGGGCCTAATTTTTCATCCTTTTAACCTTGCTTAGCCTTGTTTTAAAAGATATACGCCCTTTTTTCCTGACAGCGGCATGTATATACTTGTTGTCCCACTACAAGAGGCATATATACGCCCTTTTTTCTTGAACAGGAGCGTATACCACTTCCCCCTTGCTTGTTTTCTTGGTTTATTGACTGCTGGGTAGGTTTTGAGAATCACTGAGCCTCCTTAGGTCTCTATGGTACCTGTTGAGATTGTCTGGGATGACAAGAAACCTTTTTGGAGTTGAATTTATGGGCGTCATCTTTCTCTTTGTTTTTCATTTTTGATTTGCCCTTCGTAGTTGGGTTGTTTGCTTAGCTGCTTGGTATTCTTCTCGAGTGATTGCTTTTATACACAGTAGAATTTATATATCAAGTCGCTTATCAGTCCATGCATTTTCTTTTTAAATACATTGAAAATACAAAAATAAAATAGGCATTTTGCATTGGTTGGTATTTTTGTCTTTGAACCTTTATCATTAACTTATCACATTTAACGAAAGATTGCATTTTACTTCTGAGTTGCAGAGTTAAAATTGAATATTGCACTGTTTTTATTTAGCATATCAGTCACTGAAAAGTTAAAGTTAGGCTTTGCAATATATCTATTTTTATTTTCATGCAGAGTCATAACACCATGAGTTTCATTTCCGTACATCTTTGAGTAATCACAGCCAATAAAATTTATGCTTTAAACCAAAATTGATTAGTCACGATTTTATTTTTTAGGGTGCACAAACTAGCCTAAGATTTAGTGCCTTGGGATAGGATTTTGTGAGTAAAATTATCCAAGGCAATTAAATCAACTTATGTGTCTGAGACAAGGAGCTGAGAAATCCATTGTATAATTGGTAATATCAAGACGCTCCACTCACACCAGAGTTAATCACGAGGTCGCGCAAAGTTAGTTGAAGGGATAACCCCTGGATACTCACCTAGCATCAGAGATATTTCTATGGATTTATTCGTATTTGGTGATCTTGCTAGTGCCCATACCTCTGTGAAAGGTGGTGCTTTCAAGGTTTAGGGCTTTGCTACCCTTTCCATAGGGTGATACGGACTTATGATTGCTCATCTGTGCATCGGTTATACAATGGTTTATTGGTTTCTTGACTTAGGTTTATCATAGGTTACTTGCAAGGGTTATTCTACTTGTATCCTGAGTCAGATAAAGATCGGACAACACACAACCTTTATGAAGGATTACCTCTCTGGGGTGGTCTGGACAATTGGTTTTTAAGCCTACGAGGGCCCTTATAACTAATTTTGTTACCTCCAAAGTTTAGCAGGGAGTCTCAGGTTCCTCTTGGACGAGGCATACCTTCTTTAGCGAGGGAGGCTACTCAACCACTTTAGCCTGTTTTCTTGCATATTGGTCATTTGACTTTTTGGTATGCTCTTTGATTACTAGTTGGCCTTNTGAAGGATTACCTCTCTGGGGTGGTCTGGCCAATTGGTTTTTAAGCCTACGAGGGCCCTTATAACTAATTTTGTTACCTCCAAAGTTTAGCAGGGAGTCTCAGGTTCCTCTTGGACGAGGCATACCTTCTTTAGCGAGGGAGGCTACTCAACCACTTTAGCCTGTTTTCTTGCATATTGGTCATTTGACTTTTTTGTATGCTCTTTGATTACTAGTTGGCCTTAGGATATCTTTTTATTTGTTGAGAGTCATAATTTATCGTGGAGTCAAACCAACTTCCTTGCAGTTCCCGTCGGTTGTTACAGTTACCACTGACTTTCGAGCTATTGCCTTCTAAAAGGTGTAGAGTTATCAGGAATGGTACACACACATCCACTTTTCAGACTTGTGATCCCACAAGGATGGGTATTGAGTCTAGTCTTTAGAACACTGGGATTTCATCTACTCCCAATCCCACTATAGTTAATTTCACTCCTTCGACACCTACAGCCGCTATAGTTGCAGTGTCGGAGGCCTACACCGGCACTATGGCTCGGTCCGTAGTCAATGCTTCATCTCTTGCCTCTAACCATTTTGGTGGTTTTGGCCACTCACCGAGTTACAATGTTCAGACCATCCTTATGGCTACTAGTCCGTTTTCTCATGGTATTCCAAGTTTCACTTCGCAGTCTTCGACTGCCATCCTATTTGCTGGCCATAAAGCTAGCCTTGGACTTGGGGGCACCACACCTCCTTACACTCCCTTTCTGTTTGGTATCTCTAATGTTCCCCAAGAAAATCCTAATGTAGGAAGTGTCCCCTTCCCTAACCCTAGGTCTAATCCTTCTATGGTTGGATGGAACAATGAAGTCGATGGACAACTTTTACCCTATATCCCTATCCCCTCAGTGTCGAACTCGACCAATACTTTTGGCATAACGAATCCACTTCAATCCTCTGGATTCCCGCACGATGAAGCTCAGTCTTATGTCTTGGGAACCCCCCAACCTGGATCTAATCCAGTTGGGGGCATTTTTAACAACCCTCAGTTTGGAGCTAATCCAACTGGGGGAAATTTTCATAACCCTTATTAGAACATTCTTGTTGGAGTGATGCCCAATCCATATTTCACAAATCCATCCGAAGGAGGGTATTTTAATTCTAGACAAGGTTCTAGTCCTTACCAGAACCCTGGAGAGAATGTAGCTCCTAATACTCAGTCTTTTGTAGGAGGATGGGGTCAAGTGTTGCAACCCCGTATTCCCTTTCTAGCCATGCTTAATATATCAGATTTGTCTAAAATAATGAATGACCTATTGAGTCATGATCCCACATGGCCCCCTGTCCCCACCAATATTCCGTCAGACATTCCAAAGTTTGAAGGAAAGAATGGAGAGGACCCTGGTGATCACGTCACTACTTTTCACCTCGTGTGCTCATCAAATTATTTGAATCACGATTCTATTAGATTACGATTGTTTCAATACACTCTTATCGGGATTGGATCACAATGGTACATTGAGATACCTAGGGGAACATATGGGTCTTTTCAATAGTTAGTGCTAGCCTTCCTTGACCATTTTCAATTACCCGTTCGTTACGATGCTAGCCTTGAACTTTTGTCAACTTTACGCCAGGGTTCCGACACTCATATTTTAGACCATATCCATAAATGGCATAAGTGAAGACGGTTAGTTAAGACTCGCATACCCCCGGTGTTTCTTTTAGAAAGGTTTTTAAATCTTTCCATGCTCCTATTTCAAAGGATGTTGCTACTTCTGGGGTATTCAATGAGGAAGAGGCCATTTTTAGAGCCCAACAATTCGATTTGATCTATTCTCAGTCGAGGATGTTATACCACCTTATTTCCGATGCACCACGGTCGACTCATGATCCTAGACAGGGTCTTGGGCCCCATGTCGATGGCATTGTGGAGTCCACCAATGTAAAGTCTGCAAGCTCGACAATGGAGTCTGCTAGAGGACCAACTTCATCTGGATCCTCCAAACCCACTCAATCGGTGGATGTATATTCTGTGTAGTCGTAGAAAAATGCAAATGGTGACCAGTAACTAGATGGGAATAAACGGAAAGGTCGAAATAATCGTAAATGTAGGAAGAATAAACCCAAGGACAAGAATAATAATGGAAAACAGAACGATAATGTTGGAGAGGGAAAGAAAGAAAAGCGTAAGGTTAAGTTTCCTTGTAAACTTTGTACAGATGATTCCCTTACACACTTATGCCCCAAACTTGTGGAAGATGCGAGGATTTTAAATCTTTCGCAAATTGTGCTAACAAATCCTTTTCCTCACAACCACTACTTAGCCTCAAGTCAAAACCCACCATCGCAAGATGGTGACCATGTTTTTATCAATATGGTCCATGCAAAAATCGATATAGCCACTCACTCTCGAGATTACAGCTCTTCAAAAGCTAGTACCAGCCTAGAAGCTCCTCCTCCACCTCCGAAGACAAATTTACAGATCGAGAAACTAGAGCCACCACCTCATATTCTGAAAGGAGTATTCAAGCGCTCTACCCATAACCCTAATGCTAAAGCCACCTAGAACTACTCTATCATTGAGGATCTGGGCCAAACACCTTACGTGATGTCTGCTTTGGAGGTACTCCAGACATGTCCATCACAGAGGAATGCCTTACTCTCTACCTTAGGAGCTCTAGAACCTAGTCGCTCGAAGATCATCAAGTTTGATATCACGGATGTGAAGCCTCGCTTACGATACCATGTGGCTTTCCAAATCCATGTAGAGTATTCTAAATATACCATCAAATGAGCGGTCGTTGATGAAGGTCCTGCCACTTGTGTGATGTCCTTAGCCTGTTGGAAATCTATCGGTTCTCCAACTCTTTCAAAGTCGTTGATCATGTTGACCGCATTAGATGGTCATTCCTTCCACCCTCATGGTATTCTCCCCACATTTCTGGACTAGTTAGGTGGGAATACAGTAGAAGTGGAAGTAGAGATAGTTGATGCACCTCTCGATTATAACCTGTTACTAGGTCACAATTGGACTTACACTATGGTCGTCGTCATATCATCCATTTTCCACAGGCTTTGTTTTCCTCATTAAGGGGAGATTGTGATGATCCACCAGTTATCCTTTGTGTACTATAGCCCGAACACATCTGTTGGACTGTCGATCCCTGTGGTCGACAATTCTCAATTGGCAACTAAGAATATCGGTGTCGAAATGTATTCTTCCCTCATGGGTACTTTCGACTTCTCAGCACCGATTCACCACATTTACGCCATGACCAGTATGCCCGCTTCAGTAGAGAGGTCCATCCCTTTCCGCACTTCTTATTTCAGTGACCCTTGGACACTACCTTATCTGACTTCATCGATTGAAGGTCAGTCACATGCTAGCATGTCTATGCCACTATCAACAAAAAACATTGCATATCAAGCTATCCTTGACTCTTCTATCGATCCCGATCCTATTCCCTCGCAGACGGTCGAGGAGGATCCAGTTCTCAGGTCCATGTGGGCCACTTTGTTATCTTGTTCACATGATTTCTTGGATGAGACTTTGCCTTCAGATGAATCCATCCTTGAAGCCTTGAATGTTTCCGAGAGACCTTAGGACGATATGCATCATCGATCTTATTTTCTCCCAAGTCTTGAAAAAATTGAGCAAGATGATTTTAGATATACCCTGAGTGAGATAGTCATTCATGTCGTAGTTCCACTTGATACACATGGTATTTATGCCAAAGGGAATATGGCGAGTATTTCTCCCACCATCAAGATCGATATCTCTCGTGCCCCTAGCAAGATTGAAAACGTAAACATAGGTGCATATTGTTCACCAAAAGAGACTCCGATCTACACCAACCTCTTCAAAGAATTTTGAGACGTATTCACTTGGTCATATGAAGAGATGCCAGGGATCAACCCCCATATTGTCGAACACGAAATTAGGACTTACCCGGATGATAAACCCATTCAACAATGTCTTAGAGTTGTTAATCCTAGGAAGGCCCCCACTATTAAGGCAGAGGTAGAGAAGCTACTTAATGTCGACTTTATCTACGAAGTTCCCTTAACCGAATGGGTATCCAACCCCATTCCCATGAATAAAAACAAAGGAACCATCCATGTGTGTATGGACTTTCACGACCTAAACAAGGCTTGTCCTAAAGATAACTTCCCCACACCTTTCATTGTTCAAATTCTCGATGAGTGTGCGGGAAGCGAAATATTTTCTTTTATGGACGGATTTTCAGGCTATAACCAAATCTAGATCAAACCCAAAGACCAACATAAGATGGCATTCATATGTCCTTAGGGAACGTTTGCATACTGAAAAATTCCTTTCAGCCTTAAAAACATCAGAGCAACCTTGCAACGAGCCATGACTTTAACTTTTCATGATCTCAAACACATAGTCGAAGCTTACCTCGATGATCTTGATGCTCACTCTCACAAGAGAATGGATAATGCTACGCACCTTCAACTGGTTTTTGAAAGATGCCGCTTCTATAGAATCCAACTCAGCCGTCATAAATGCATCTTTTTCATTAGATCTGGCTGTCTCTTAGGATTCCTAGTCTCTGAGATAGGGATCATCATAGATCCACCTAAGGTTGAGGCAATTCTTCAGTTGCCTCCCCCACGCATGATTAGACAGCTTCAAGGTTTACAGGGGAAAGCTAAATTTTTGCGTTGGCTTATTGTGAATTATGCCAATATCACTAAGGGTTTCATGTGCCTATTGAAGAAAGACACCCCATTTATCTGGGATGAGTGAGCCCAACAGTCTTTTGATGCTTTAAATAAAGCCTTGGTATCGGCCCATCTATTGAAATATCCTGATTATAGTAGAGATTACTTGTTGTATATCGCCGCATCTGAAGAGACCATTGGTATGGTTCTAGTTCAGGAGGATGATGAACTCCGCGAGCATGTCATCTACTATCTTAGTCAAAATTTAGCTGGTCCTGAATGGAATTACTCACAAGTTGAAAAGATAGCTTTGGTTGTCGTTCACGCAGTCCAACGTTTACGACACTATATATTTATTTGAAAAACTACTATGGTTGTCGATGTTAATCCATTTCAATACATCCTCACTAGACGTATCATAGGCAGAAAATATAATAAATGGATTGTCATCCTACAAAATTTGATCTCGACTTTGCTTCGACCAAATCTAAGAAATCACTAGTTTTTGCAAAGTTAATATCCGATTTCCCATGATTAGACGAAGATGTTATTCATATAGATTCATTCGTGGATGAGCACATTTTCCTTATCTCATCATCCGACCCCTAGTATGGAGATATTGTTTTATATCTTCAAACCTTGAAGTTCACTCAACATATCTCACGAGATGATCGACGACGTGTTAGATACCAAGCCAAAAAATATACAATCGTTGGAAACACTTTGTATCATCGAGGAATATATAACATATTATGTCGTTGCTTAACTCACGAAGAAGCCGATTTAGTCTTTAATTATTTCCACAAAGGGGCTTGTGGTGGTCATCTATCTGGTCTTGCGAAAACCCAAAAAATCTTGCGAGAAGGTTACTTCTGGCCCACCATCTTTAAAGATTGTATTGAAGCGGTTAAGAAGTGTCACCCCTACTAGGTGTTCACTCGAAAAATGTGCTCGCACCTAGCCCCTCTCCACCCAGTCATTATTCAAAATGAAATGATGATAGATCTAACATCTAAGCTGGGGTTTAAACATGATCACTCATCTCCTTATTACCCCTAGGAAAATGGGCAAGTAGAGGTCATCAATAAGTCTCTCAAGACCATTTTGCAAAAAACTGTCAGTCAGAGCAATTCCAACTGGCACATCATGTTATATATCGCACTTTGGGCATATCGAACCTCGGTTAAGACTACCACCGTTTTTTCTCTACTTCAATTAGTACATGGTGTGGAGTCGATACTTCTCGTTGAATGCAAAATCCCTTCTCTCAAATTGGCAGTTGAGCTCCTACCTAACACTTCAGATTTAGAGCGATGCCTTGTACACCTAGAGAGTCTTGATGAGCAGCGTCTAGATGCCTTTATGGCTATTAAGGAAAACAAGAAACATGTCAAAGTTTAGTACGATAAGTCTTTCTATCCCTGGTTGTATGCTAAGGGTGACTTGGTCCTCTTGTATGACCAAGACAAAGAACCTCTAGGGGAAGGAAAGTTTAAACCCATGTGGCACGGTCCTTATATCATGCGACGTGTTCTAGAAAAAGGAGCCTATGAATTGGAAGATTATGAAGGGAATAAATTGGTTGAGCCCATAAATGGGCTCTACTTAATAAATTATTACACTTCATCCCTGGTCTTGCGTGGAACCCTTTGTATACTAATGTAAATTTAGTGTATATGCACCTTTTCCCCTTTTTTGTCTTTGGCTTGATTATCAAGTTTTCCCTTTTGTTGGCAGATGTCAATGGAATCTTTGGTCTACATAGGATTTGCAGACGGAGCTAGTCATCATACATGGAACTTAGCTTCCACTTCTTGGGTGATTTACTCGTCCGAGGGTCGGCTGGTGTCTTCAGGAGGCATATGCCTAGGGCCATCCATGAATAATGTGGTTGAATATGGCGTCGTTATAGAATTATTGCACGATGCTATCTCACATGGTATTAGCTCTATAGAGGTGCGCCTGGATTCTTAGGTAGTAATACGTCAGTTAAACAGTCATTATCGTGTGCATGATCCAATGTTACTCTATCGATTCCTACAGGTACGTCTTTTAGAATGACAATTTGATTTTATTACATATTTTCACATTCCTAGAAGTTCTAGTCATGTATCTAATGCTTACGCTAATTACGTTTTGGATTGGCATTTTTCACATTAATAAAGCAAAGAAGACCATTAAATAAATGTACACATTGTAAGATATAAGTACAACCAAAGATCCCTCTTTTCTACATTTCCAAAAAATATGGTGTTTTATATTACAAAATTGGGGCTAAAACCCTCAAATATACATATACAACCGATATACATGTCCTATGACATCTACGCCTATGGCGCCAGATGAGTCTTTTGATAGCAAACCACGGAGTTGGCGAGACACCGAAAAATTCATACCCATGCTCTAGGTACACCAACAACCTGCCTCTGCATGGCTTCAGGTAGATCCTCCACCTAAACCACAGGAATCCTCTGTGTCAAACGTGACAAGTTGCCTTGCACATTCTGAAGGACTCTCTCTACCTCTCCTCCCACTACCTCATCTTCCTGGTGCCTCCTCCCATGTCGTAGGAATCCCTCTGGCCATTGCAGACCCATGTCTGCAACCACACAAGTATCAAGTTAATATTTAAAAACACCATCCAAAAAATATTTTTGTTCCTTTAAAATACAAAAATACAGTAAATGAAATATATAAAAAACATTGTTTACCTATGGCACCGTAGGTGGCTCCTGGTGGAAGCGACATATCAGGATCACCTATAAAATCAATTACCGCATAGGGAGAGTCTTCCAGAGCTATGATTTGTCTCCCCCACCAAAAGAAAAAATCTTCGTTGTAGGGTGTCACCACCCTACCTCCCCCCTGCCGTCTCATAAACTCGACCCATTGCGCCATAGTTGGATCGTGTGTCCCTCTAGGAATGATATCCACTCTAGGTCCCAGGCTTGGGATCCACTCGAAAAAGAAGCTACAAAGGATAGAGGAAAACCCGAAGTTTCTCTTTGCCCCCTGCTTGCATTTTTTCAGCTGACCTTTCATGTTGGTCAACAGTGAGGTACACCAATCGTACACGGTAGGTATCGCACACTCTAGTGTGTAAAACATAAGCAGTCTCGATGCTTGATGTAGTGATGCTAACCCTATAATCCTGGTAAGCATGAGCACAATAATCTTCAAGATGAGGTTACCTATAGCCTGGATAGGGATTTGACTTCCCACCAGGGAGTCCTTGCAACACAGTGGACCTCGATGTATTCTTCGACCTTCATCCCACTTCCGGCCCCACGTGACTTAAGTTCCACAACCTCTCCTCGGTGTGAAAGTCCTTTCAAGAAGTAGATGTCCTCTAATTTGATCCTTAATGGTTGCCCATCAAGGATAAAGCTCTCGCTATCTAGATCCAAATAGCCCATCAACATTTCCAATAACCTCACTTGGGCTCTCATTCCTTTGAGAGCCCCAAAATTGTATAGACCACATATTTTTAATGCCACTTGAGCCACCAGATCCATTTCCACTACTGCATCTACCTCCTCCTTCTCTCTCTCCCTCCACTCCAACACCGTCCTGCAAAAACCAAATCAATTTTTGAGTTAAAAAAACATTTTTTGTCATTTTGCGCACATATATGCGGTTTATCCAAGAACAGTCACAGGTAGGGCCTGATATACACCCCCTGTAGTTCACACAGGGGCATATATTTGGTCGTATACACAACATATTAGTAGAAAACCACGTATACCAAAAAACACAATTTGCGTCCTTAAAAATAAAAAAAATGGACGTCAATTCAAAATTGTAAGCCATTGAATTTGAAGAGGATGGGATGAAGAGTTACCTGGACCAGACGGTTTGCGATTCCATTGCCTATTGCTCCCGTGATCGTCGTTTGAATTCCGGAGGTCTATTAGTCCAAATTGCACTATTTTGGGTGAAAATGAAAATGACATAGTAAATTGTGATTTTATTACTATTTATAAAACATTTTTACCCATTTGATATAGTTTTATGCGATTATTTTGTCTAATGGACTAATACAAAAGTGGTTATAAGCTGGTTTTTGTAGTTTCGACTCAATTTTCTTACAGATTTCAATGTCATGGTTGGTCGTTCGTATCCTTGGGCATGTATAATCATAACCTAGCATATAGGATAGTTATTCACTACATCGTGCAATTTTGCATTATCCTCCAATTACCACTTTTTATGCCTTAGGTACGAACCCATTTATTGCGACGCATTATCCTCCATTTGTTATCATAGCATCATTAATAAATGGTAGAGACTTACCAAACATGGGTACCCTAGTTAGAACCTCTTTGTCATTTGGGGCCCATGCCCAGATTTATTCCTTAAGATGGGGAGTCCATTAGAATTCGATACATGACTTTACAATAAGCCTCATTTCTCATTCATGCACACATGGCCTTATTACCCATGGACTCCCAAAAACACGAGTCTTAGTCAAGCTCTTTTCCGACTCGTTACTAAAAATTGAAAAGATCGCTGAGTGATTTATCCCTTTCACACTCGTTAAAATTGGATTCAAAAGATCATGAGTCTTAGTTAAGCTCTTTTCCGACTCGCTATTAAAAATGGAAAAGATCGCTGAGTGAACTTGTCTTCTTCACACTCGTAAATTGGATTTGAAAAGACGTATATTTGGCACAAGTTTACCCCTTTTTAACACCAAGTAGACTAAAAAATATAAAAAAGGAAATTTGTTGGCGTTAAATTGTGATTGCATCCCATGCTCTTGATTGCAATATTGATCCTTTAGTCGGTTCTCGCTTTGCGTTATAAACCATGGCCCAAGCAATTTTCATCCTTAGCCAAGCAAAGCCTTGTCTATATCCTTCGCGATTTGACACCCTATACCCTGGAGGGAACATCACCTCGAGTGTCCATATCTCGCATGCATTTCCTTGCATTGAGCATAGGTATGTTCCACTGCTGGAACTAGTTTTGCTTTTTTCTGACGCTCGTTCCCTCCTCTGTATCATAGCATTCACTTGTTATGAAAAATGACGCAACCTGCCCCTCAACAACACGGTCTCTCTTACTAGGACCTTCAACAACGTGGCCTGAAGAGTTAACAACTCTTCTGACTCCCTCGGGGGTCTTTTACCCACAGTACACTTCTCGATGATCTCCCTTTCTCCAGTCGAGAAATTGGGTTTTGCGGATTCGCGAACCTTGTGTGCACCTCCCGTGCAATATGAAACTCCGAACCCCGATCCCCGAGGTCAACGGTCAATGCTTTATTCCGTCCGGGATTTCCCTATCGGGGAATCGATATATGGAAGCTCGTTAGTCACTTACCTTCCAAAACCCCGAATGCCGATGCGCGATGCCACGTGTGAACACTCTGCGCTGTCTCTGTGGGGCCCATCGCAACTCGCGAACTCGCTGTTTCTCCGTGCTCCCTTCGATTTTGAAAACGCCGAAGTGCCGAGTCCCGACCCCTCGGGATCTCATGCCACCTGTCCCTCCGATGATCGACGGCTCCGATTAAATCGGGAAATCGCAGCTCGCGATTTCAACGTGCATGCAACTCTTCCACCCACCAACCCCGATATGCCGATATTTGATGACAAAACGGATTCTCTTGTGCACCTGCGAGTTAACCCCCTCGCAACTCCTCCGTGATCTGACGGTCTGCGGGATTTCGTGACTCTCCACGACAAATTCAAGTCATCGATTCTCTTCCTCTTGAGAATCCTCCGGCTCCCAAGCTTTCCCTTGGTTCAAATCTCTCCCAGGCCCATTCCTACAACATGAACGAGGAACTATCCCTCCTGAGCTGAATTCTCTCCGACTCCTTCAGAGACTTCGAGCACGATGCCTGCGCTCCACCTTCAACAACTTTCAAAGTGTTGAAGTCTTCCCGGACTCTGGGCACTCACAGCCACAGTAATCTTGGCTTTCCCCTTCTCGGACTTGCTACTAAGCCTCACATCCAACCTGCACTCGCCTGCACGGTTCGAACCGCTAAACACAATTCCGGGTGACAAGAATAAGAGCTTCACTGTTGAACCTCCTCGACGCACTCTATGTGAAGGAATTCGACTGCACTCTATGCAGGAATCTCCTGGTTCGAATCAGTCAAACAATCGAAACTTATTCTCTCATTCCCTCAGGTTTTGAACCTGATATGCAATCACATACGCAGCATATAAAAGATAAGCATAAAAGGAAGCAAGTATGCAACAGCATAATATCAACAACACAGAGAAATCAAACACATCCATGGAGTTGAATCAAAGTGTTTCTTCTATTAATTCAATCTGTACATGGGTGTTCTTCACAAGTTCTCTGCTCTTCTCTTCCCTTCGGAATGCAGGAATGATAATACAATGATACAAGGAGGGTGCCTATATTCCGTTTTCCCTCTCGAAAGTAAAAATGTCTAATCTACAGTTAATTCCTATCTAACAGTATTAAAACTATTAAATGCCTTCTTATCTACAATACAATACAAAGGCGCTTCATATGAATGCTTTCATTCAAATGACGGCGCAACAATCTTTTCAAAGTAATTCAAAAATGTATGTGCTGGCGCTGTCCAACTGTTCTTCTCTTTCCACGCGCTGGCTCGCTTGATGAGATGTGCGATGCTCCTGCATCATACTCCTCGGCTTAAAAGATTTCATGGGCTCCTGTCCATGAGCTCCTATACAGTCTGCCCATGCTTTTGTATAACTGCCTCTGTCTCCCAGCTGGCATCCTCCACTGGGTGATTTTTCCATTTCACCGGGTATTCAAAATACTGTTTTCTCCTGGTCTTTGTGCCTACTCTCTTGTCCAGTATGCACTCCATATCAGGCCTCTGTGCAACTGGCAACTACTTCTGCCATTGGATTACTAGTCCCTCAACACTCCCAGCTCCTGCATCTTCGGCCTTATATGGGTATAGGTCCGAGACATTAAATATCGGGGATATCCCGATGCCCTCTGGCAACTCAAGTTCATATGAATTCTCTCCGAATTTCTTCAGGACTTTGCATGGCCCGATCTTCTTCATCTTGAGCTTATTGTATGTTCCTTTGGGGAACCTTTCTTTCCTCAAGTGCACTAGAACCATATCCCCAACTTCAAACTTAAGTTGTCTTTTTCTCTGATCGGTGCTGTGCTTGTACTCTTGATTGGATTTCATCAGTCGTTGCTTCACCTCTGCGTGAAGTTCTTGCATTTCCTTTGCGAACTCCTCAGCTCTCGCGCTGCTAGTTTCAGCCTGTTCTGACTCCCTGAGCTCAGAAACTCCTCTTGGTTGTGTCCCATACAAAATTTGGAACGGGATCTTACCTGTACTTCAATTCACTGAATCGTTGTACGCAAATTCTGCCTGTGGTAGAAGCTGATCCCAACTACTGTGATGCTCAGTCACCAGGCTTCTCAACAAATCTCCCAAGCTCCTGTTGACCACCTCAGTTTGCCCATCTGTCTGCGGATGGTAAGCAGAACTGAATGTCAAGTCAGTCCCTAGATTCTTCAATAGCGTCCTCCAAAAGTGACCTACGAACTTGGTATCCCGATTCGAGACTATGCTCCTCAGCAATCCATGCAACCTGACAATTTCTTTGAAAAACAAATTTGCGATGTGGGTTGCATCGTTGGTCTTATGACACGGAATAAAATGTGCCATCTTCAAAAACCTGTCCACTACTACAAAAATGGAATCAACTCCTCGCTGTGTTCTCGGCAAACCCAACACAAAGTCCATGCTAATGACTTCCCATGGCCTCTCAGGTATGGGCAATGGCTGATAATATCCTGTGTTCTGCTTTCGGCCCTTAGCATGTTGACATATCCGACACCTGTCAACAAATCGCTTTATGTCTGCTCACATGCCAGGCCAATAATAGGATTCGCTCAGCTTGGCGAATGTCTTGTCCTGCCCAAAGTGACCTGCTAAGCCTCCATTGTGCTTCTCCTTTACCAAATTCTCTCTCATAGAGCAATTTGGAATACATAGTTGATTGCCTTTGAAAATCAATCCATTTTGGATCATATAGTCAATCCATGGACTCCGATCCCTGAGAACTGGGTTCTCGGCTGCCTCGTATGCCTCGCCAAAGTCTGCGTCACCTGCATACATATCCTTTAAATTTTCAAAACCCAAGGTTTTGACTCTGAACTCCTGCAGCAATAAACATTTTCTGCTCAAGGCATCAACCACCTTGTTCGCAGTCCCCGAAATGTGCTTTATCACAAACGTGAAATTCTGCATGTACTCCACCCACTTCGCATGCTTCTGGTTCAACTTCTCCTGTTGACTCACGAACTGTAACGCATGATTATCACTGTACAGAACGAATTCCTGGGGTATCAAATAATGCCTCCACTTTTTCAATGCCTGTATGATGGCATAGAACTCCTTATCGTACGTGGAGTACTTCTGCTTTGCATCATCCAGCTTCTTGCTATAATATGCAACAGGTCTGTCATCCTGACTTAAAACCCCTCCAACAGCATACCCACTGGCATCACACTTCACTTGGAAGGTTTTCTGAAAATCTGGCAACACTAACACTGGTTGCTCAGTTATCTTTCGCTTCAACAAATTGAAGCTTCTTTCAGCCTCAGCTGTCCAATGGAAAACCTTATGCCGCTTCTTCATAGTGTCCATCATTGCTGCACTAATTCCACTGAAATTTCAAATGAACTTCCTATAGAAACTAGCCAGTCCATGGAAGCTCCTCACCTTGAAAACATTTCTCGGCGATGGACAATTCCTGATTACTCCAAACTTCTCAGGATCCATCTTCAATTCATTTGCCGAGATTACAAAACCCAAATAAATGAGTTATGTCTGCATGAACGAGCATTTCTTCAAATTAATCAGCAGCTTCTCCTGCTGTAATATTCTCATCACTATGGCTAAATGCCTCAAGTGTTCTTCCCCGGTCTTGCTGAAAATCAATATATCGTCCATGTATACAACCACAAATTTGCCAATGAATTCCCGCAGGACTTCATTCATCAGCCTCATAAAAGTGCTTGGCGCATTTGTCAAACCAAACAGCATGACCAGCCATTCGTACAAACCCTCGTTTGTTTTGAACGATGTTTTCCATTCATCTCCCTCTCTCATCCGGATCTGATGGTATCCTCTCTTGAGATCTATCTTTGAAAAATAATTTGCCCCACTCAGGCAATCCATCAAGTCGTCCATTCTTGGCAGTGGAAACCTGTACCTGATGGTGATTTTATTAATCACCCTGGAGTCTGTACACATCCTCCAGCCTCCATCCTTCTTTGGACTCAGTACCGTTGGAACGACACATGGACTTAGACTCTTCCTGACCAGCCCTTTATCCTACAGATCCTGTACCTGCCTTTTGACTTCCTCGTTCTCCTGAGGTGTCAATCTATACGCTGCCTTATTCGGTAGACTTGCTCAGGGAATGAGGTCAATGTGGTGACTCACACTCCGCATCGGTGGCAACGAACGAGGTAGTTCATCCACGATGATATCAGCGAACTCTCCAAGCAGTTCCTGAATCTCCTCTGGCAAGTCGTCCAGTCTTGTGCTTGTCAGGACAATTTTCGGCTTCCTGACAACAAAGAATTGTGGATCTTCATTCTTCTCCAGCTCTGTGAGAAGTTCCTTCCCACTCATGAGAAGTATCGTGCTGGTTACTTCCGGCTCCACTTTCTTATCTTTCCATGGAAGCAATTTATGTGTCTTCCCATCCTTCTCCAAGGTGTATGTGTTCATCCTCCCATCATGAACAACATTTCTATCATACTTCCATGGTCTTCCCAGTAATACATGACAGACATCCATGGGAACAACATCACACAGAATCTCATCATGATAATTCCCAATTTTAAATTTAACTAATCACTGTTTAGTGACACTTACCCGGTGTCCTTTCTGTAACCATGAGACTTTATATGGACTCGGGTGCTTAGTTGTTCCCAGCTCCAATTTCTCCACCATCTCGGTCGAAACGAGATTATCGGTGCTTCTGCTGTCCACTATAACCTTGCATTTCCTATCCTTGGCTGTACAAGCCATTCTGAACAGTCGGCATCTTTGAGATGTGTCCTCCACCTCTTTCTCAGGTGCCAAAAGAATTTTGTGCGTCCCAAGCGATCTTCCGCTGTCCGCATCCTCGCTCTCAACATCACGCCTCTGCTGCGCCTCAGCGATGTGAGATTTTCCTCTGTCCATCTTCCTATCTGGACAGTACACGGCTTTGTGACCGTCTTTACCACACGTAAAACATGTGATAATTCCTCCTCTGCCTCTTCCTCTACCTCGGGTACGAGGAAATGTATTGGCATCAGCGTAATCTCCTTGCTGATCTGTTTGTTGTCTCCTCGGCTCAGTAATTTGCTGCCTCTGCTATGAGGTTCCACCTCTTTCAGTTTTTCCCTGAGGCCTCTTCCAATCCTCCTTGGGCTTCTGTGTTCTTTCTTGGGTAACAGCTTTGCCTCTGGGCTGACTTCTGCCTCGCCCTTGCTGTCCCTGCTTGCGGCTCAGCTTTTCTTCTGCCTTCAGAGCCATCTGGTACGCATCCTCAACCGTTCAGATGGTAACCATACTTAGCTCATCCTGAATGTCATACCTGA
>JASDQU010100757.1:198849-209023 GCA_032191745.1 Picea mariana | reverse complement strand
TGTTTGAGATCATAAAAATAAAAAAGTCATGGCTCATTGCAAGGTTGCTCCGGCGTTTTTCAGGCCAAAAGGCATTTTCCGGGATGCAAATTTGCCCCAAGGACATATAAATGTCGTCTTATGTTGGTCTTTGGGTTTGGTCTGGATTTGGTTATAGCCTGAAAATCCATCCATAAAAGAAAATATTTTGCTTCCTGCACACTCATCGAGAATTAGATCAATGAAAGGTGTGAGGAAGTTATCTCTAGGACAGGCCTTGTTCAGGTCACAAAAGTCCATACACACACAGATGGTTCCTTTCTTTTTATTCACAGGAACGGGGTTGGATACCCATTCGGTCAAGGGAACTAGGTAAGATAAAGCTGGCATTAAGTAGCTTTTCTACCTCTGCCTTAATAGCGAGGGCCTTCCTAGGATAACAACTCTGAGACGTTGTCGAACTGGTTTAGCATCCGGGTAAGTCCTAATCTCATGTTCAACAATATGGGGGTCGATCCCTGGCATCTCTTCATATGACCAAGCGAATATGTCTCGAAATTCTTTGAAGAGGTTGGTGTAGATCAGAATCTCTTCTGGCGAACAATCTGCACCTATGTTTACATTTTCAATCTTGACAGGGGTATGAGAGATATCAATATGGATGGTGGGATAAATACTCGCCATATTCCCTTCGATGTAAATTCCATGTGTATCAACTGGAACTATGGCATGGCTGACTATCTCACTCAGGGTAGATCTAAAATCATCTTGCTCAATTTTTTCAAGACTTGGGAGAAAATAAGATCGATGATGCATATCGTCCCAAGGTCTCTCGGAAACATTCATGGCTTCAAGGATGGCTTCATCCAAAGGCAAAGTCTCATCCAAGAAATCATGTGAACAAGATAACAAAGTGGCCCACATGGGCCTGAGAACTAGATCCTCCTCGACTGTCTGTGAGGGAACAAAATCAAGATTGACAGAAGAGTCAAGGGTAGCTTGATATGCAATCTTTGTTGTCGATAGTGGCATAGCCATGCCAACAAGCGACTGACCTTCAATCAATGAAGTCAGAGAAGGTAGTGTCCAAGGGTCACTAAAATAAGAAGTGTGGAAAGGGATGGACCTCTCTGCTAAAGAGGGCATACTGGTCATGGCGTAAGTTTGGTGAATCGATGCCAAGAAGTTGAAAGTACCCATGAGGGAAGAATACATTCCGACACCGATAGTCTCAGTTGTCGGCTGAGAATTGTCGACCACAGGGATTGATGGTCCAATAGATGCATTCGGGCTAGAGTACACAAAGGATAACTGGTCGATCGTCACAATCTCCCCTTGATGAGGAAAACAAAGCGTGCGAAAAATGGATGATACGATGATGATCATAGCGTAATTCCAATTGCGACCTAGTAACATGTTATAATTGAGAGGTGCATCAACTACCTTTTATTCCACTTCTATCGTATTCCCACCTAACTGGACCGGAAAGGTGGGGAGAATACCATGAGGGTGGAAGGAATGACCGTCGAATGCGGTCAACATGGTCAACAAATTTGAAAGGGTTGGATAACCGATAGCTTTCCAATAGGCTAAGGATATCACGCAAGTGGCAACACCTTCATCAACGACCGCTCTTTTGATGGTATATTTAGAATACTCTACATGGATTTTGAAAGCCACATGGTATCGTAAGCGAGGCTTCACATATGTGATATCGAACTTGATGATCTTCAAGCCACTAGGCTCTAGAGATCCTAAGGTAGAGAGTAAGGCATTCCTCTGCGATGGACACATCTAGAGTACCTCCAAAGAAGACATCATGCAAGGTGTTTGGCCCTGATCCTCAACGATATAGTAGTTCTAGGTGGCTTTAGCATTAGGTTTATGGGTAGAGCACTTGAATACTCCTTTTGGAATACGAGGTGGTGGCTCTAGTTTCTTGATCTGTAAATTCATCTCCGGGGGGGAGGAGGAGCTTCTAGGCTGGTACTAGCTTTTGAAGATATGTAATCTCGAGAGCGAGTGACTATATCGATTTTTGCGCTGACCATACTGATACAAACATGGTCAGCATATTGCGATGGTGGGTTTTGACTCGAGGCTAAGTGTTGGTTGTGAGGAAAAGGATTCGTTAGCACAGCTGGAAGAAGATTTAAAAGCCTCACAGTTTCCACAAGTTTGGTGCATAAGTGTGTAAAGTGATCATATGTACAAAGTTTACAAGGAAACTTAACCTTACACTTTTCTTTCATGCCCTCTCCAGCATTATCGTTATGTTTTCCATTATTATTATTGTCCTTGGGTTTATTCTTCCCACCTCTATGATTATTTCAACCTTTTCGTTTATTCCCATCTGGTTGTTCGTCACCATTTGGGTTTTTTGATGACTACACAGAATGTACATCCATCGATTGGGTGGGTTTGGAAGATCCAGATGAAGTTGGTCCTCTGGCAGACTTCGTTGCCAAGTCTGCGGACTTTACATTGGTGGACCCCACAATGCTATCAACATGGGGCCCAGGACACTGTCTAAGATCATGAGTCGACCATGGTGCATCGGAAAGAAGGTGGTATAACGTCCCCGACTGAGCATAGATCAAATCGAATTGGTGGGCTCTAAAAATGGCCTCTTCCTCATTGAAGACCCTAGAAGTAGCAACGTCATTTGAAATAGGAGTGTGAAAAGATTTTAAAAACCATTCTAAAAGAAAGTTTGGGGGTATGGGAGTCTTAACTAAATGTCTTCTCCTACGCCATTTCTATATATGGTCCAAAATATGAGTGTCGAAACCCTGGCGTAAAGTTGACAAAAGTTCAAGGCCAACATCGTAACGAATGGGTAGCTGAAAATGGTTAAGGAAGGCTAGCACTAACTGTTGAAAAGACCCATATGTTTCCCTAGGTAGCTCAATGTACCATTGTGATGCAATCCCGATAAGAGTGTGCAGAAACAATTGTAATTTAATAGAATAGTGATTCAAATAATTTGATGAGCACTAGAGATGAAAAGTAGTGACATGATCACTAGGGTCCTCGCCATTATTTCCTTCAAACTTTGGAATGTTTGACGAGATCTTGGTGGGGACAGGGGACCATGTGGGATCATGACTCACTGGGTCCTTCATTATTTTAGACAAATATGACAGATTAAGCATGGCCAGAAAGGGAATACGGGGTTGCGACACTTGACCCCATCCTCCTACAAAAGACTGAGTATTAGGAGTTGTGTTCCATCTAGGTTTCTGGTAAGGACCGAAACCTTGTTTGGAATTAAAAGACCCTCCTCCGGGCAGATTCGTGAAATATGGATTGGGCATCATTCCAGCAGGAATGTTCTGATAAGAGTTATGAAAACTACCCCTAGTTGGATTAGCTCCAAATTGAGGGTTATTAAAACTTCCCCCAACTGGATTAGATCCAGGTTGGGGGGTGCCMAAGACATAATATTGACCTCCTCYGGGTGGGAATCTAGAGGATTGAAGTGGATTCATTATGCTAAAAGTATTGGTCGAATTCGACACCGAGGGGATAGGGATACAGGGTAGAACTTGTTTGCCATCTTGGTTGTTCCATCCAGCCGTAGAAGGATTAGACCTAGGGTTAGGGAAGGGGACACTTCCTACATTAGGATTCGATTGGGGAACATGAGATCTACCAAATGCAAAGGGAGTGTTGTGGTGCCCCCAAGTCCAAGGCTAGCTTTATGGCCAGCAGCTGGGATGGCAGTCGAAGACTGCGAACTGAAACTTGGAATACCATAAGAAAATAGACTAGTAGCAATGGGGATGGTCTAAACATTGTAACTCGGTGAGTGGACAAAACCCCCAAAAGGGTTATAGGCAAGAGACAAAACATTGACTATGGGTCGAGCCATAGTGCCGGTGTAGGCCTCTGACACTGCAACTGCAGTAGCTGCAGGGGTCGAAGGAGTGCAATTAACTATAGTGGGATTGGGAGTTGATGAACTCCCAGTGTTCTGAATACTAGAGTCAGTACTCATCCTTGTGGGATCATAATTTTGAAAAGTGGATGTGTGTGTACCACTCCTGATAACTCTACACCTTCTAGAAGGCAATAGCTCGAAAACCAGTCGTAACTGTAACAATCGACAGGACCTGCGAGGAAGTTGGTCTGACTCCATGACACATTATGACTCTCAACAAATAAAAATATATCCTAAGGCCAACTGGTAATCAAAGAGCATACCAAAAAGTCAAACGGCCAATATGCATGCAAACAGGCTAAAGTGGTTGAGTGGCCTCCCTCGCTAAAGAAGGTATGCCTCATCCAAGAGGGACTTGAGACTCCCTGCTAAAGTTTGGAGGTAAAAAAATCAGTTATAAGGGCCCTCGTAGGATTAAAAACCAGTTGGCCAGAATCCCCCTGAGAGGTAATCCTCCATAAAGATTGTATGTTGTCAAGTAACCTATGAGAAACCTAAGTTAAGAAACTAATAAACCATTGTATAACAGATGCACAAGGGAGCAGTCATGAGTCCGAATCACCATATGGGAAGGGTAGCAAAGCCCAAAACCTTGAAAACACCACCTCTCATAGAGGTATGGGCACTAGCAAGATCCCCAAATACAAATAAATCCACAGAAATATCTCTGATGCTAGGTGAGTATCCAGGGGTTATCCCTTCAACTAAATTCGCGCAACCTCCTGATTAACTCTGGTGTGAATGGAGCCTCCTGATATTACCAATTATACAATGGATTTCTCAACTCCCTGTCTCAGACACATAAGTTGATTTAATTGCCTTGGATAAGTTTACTCACAAAATCCTATTCCAAGGCACTAAATCTTAGGTTAGTTTGTGCACCCTAAAAAATAAAATCGTGACTAATCAATTTTAGTTTAAAGTGTAAATTTTATTGGTCGTGATTACTCAAAGAAGTATGGAAATGAAACTCATGGTGTTATGACTCTGCATGAAAATAAAAATAGATATAATGCAAAGCCTAACTTTAACTTTTCAGTGAATGATATGCTAAATAAAAACAGTGCAATATTCAATTTTAACTTTGCAACTCATAAGTAAAATGCAATCTTTCACTAAATGTGCTAAGCTAATGATAAAGGTTCAAAGACAAAAATACCAACCAATGCAAAATACCTATTTTTTTTGTATTTTCAATGTATTTAAAAAGAAAATGCATGGACTAATAAGAAACATGATATATAACTTCTACTATGTATAAAAGCAATCACTTGAGAAGAATACCAAGCAGCTAAGCAGACAACCCAACTACCAAGGACAAATCAAAAACGAAAAACAAAGAGAAATATGCTGCCCAAAAATTCAACTCCAAAAAGGTTTCCTGTCATCCCAGACAATCTCAACAGGTACCACAGAGACCTAAGAAGGCTTAGTGATCCTCAAAACCTACCCAACAGTCACTAAACCAAGAAAATAAGCAAGGGGGAAGTGGTATACGCTCCTGTTCAAGAAAAAAGGGCGTATATACACCTCTTGTAGTGGGACAACAAGCGTATACACGCGACTGTCAGGGAAAAAAAGGAATATATCTTTTAAAACAAGGCTAGGAAAGGTTAAAAGGATGAAAAATAACACCCATAGTGAACAGACTTTGTCCAAATGTGAAATGACAAGAAATACAAAGGCAAAAGAGAAATGTAAGAAGGAAAAATAGTTCAATCCTTAGAAGGAATATCTCTCCCCAGTTGAGTCGCCAATTCTATTACAAGGGAAAAACTCTCTATGGCCAAGAGTAAACCACAAAAGATAGGTATGACTGCAGAAATCAACTCAATTCCAACATGTTCTATATAAACTAATGTGAAATACGAGGAAGAAGCCTACCTTGATCCAATCGTTTGATATCGTTCCATCGTTGAGCACTTTGACCCAAATCTTTACACCTGCAAGAAGTTCTCAACAAACAAGCAATGCAAGTATATAGTGATAGTATATAAAATGAGTTAGCACATTAGATAGCACAATCCATTAATAAACATAACAAACATGTCCATGGATAATAATCATATATTTGCAAGATATCGATAGGACAGGAAAGGAGTATTTCTATTAATAATTTATCAACATAAGTATCAACATTACATACTTCCGTGTTGGCACGGTTCGAAAGCAAGAAACCAAGTTCCTTCCAACTGGGTCTCCACCACTTCAATCATCCACCAAAGGCAAGCTCATAGAAAAGAGATAATGATATCCCCTTGACAATAAGGGAAGATCTTGGGGGATGAACACTATGTTCAGACTTGAGGGACAAAGGGATGTAGACTCAATACAAAGTAATTTGTTTGGAGTAACTTTGCTCTCAAAGTTGAATGCTTTCTCTCTCTTTTCCATAGCTCAAATTTGTTCTCTTATAGCCTTCATAATGAAACCGAAGGGCCAATTCAGAATGTTTCCAGTATATGGAAGGCCAAGGATCAATGATCTTCTTTTGTGACATGGAAACCCAACCTCATTTTCCATTTTATGGCACAAATCCTGATATACCCGAGCTGTAGTGGAGCAACTAGCATATACGCATCTTGAAAAGCAGTTAGGAAGCATATATGTGGAAAAATATATAATTTTGGACTGGACTTATCAAAAAAGGGGGTTGATAAGTCTGCATAGGGAAATGGAAAAAGTCCCTCTATGCAAGATAGCAATGGTGAGGCAAATCTTGCTATAACAAGGGGAATACATCCATTATAATGAATAATTACAAAATAGTATTTAGATTTCCTTAGTCTTTTACATTTGGAACAGCCAAAAATTATCAATATTTTATAGTAAAGTTGATGTTTACTATTATCTTCATCTTTTACATTTACATCTTTTACATTTTGAACAAAAAACAATTTATCAATATTTTATAATAAAGTTGGTATTTACTGTTATCTCCCTTTACGTATGTGTTTACTACTCTTCTACATATATTAGATGGAGGTTCACACTAAAGGCTCTTGGACATCATTTTTTCTAGGAATGAGATTATACATCAATGACTAGTGATTATACAATTTCTCCCATGTTTGATTTCAGATTATTTATTCACATGGTGTATATTCATACATATGATAGATTTGGAGTGATTACCTTCAGCTTTAGCAACATTTCCATTTGTTCCTAATGCCTAAGTTGACCATACAACACCACCTATTTATATTGTGTTGGTACTTTTGGATGACCAATTGTGTGTTTTTCAACATCAGTTGTTCTCCTAATGTTGATGTAGGACCATCAAGATCAAATCAAAGCAAAGAGGACGTGGAAGCGAAGTCGACACATCAACGCATTGAAAGAGCCAAACCGACTCTTAACCAGCTTTGTAGTGGTGTGGAGATTTTTTGAATTTCTCGTTAATTAATTGGATGTATGTAAAATCAGGCCACCATTTTGAACTAACAGATCATTGTAAATCCTTACACGACTGTAATATATTATAGGTGTAGGATATTATCTCGTATTAGTCATTAGGTTGCATTAATTAAGCTGAGTAGGTAACCACTTGAGTAGAGTGTGATAGAATTTAGATAAGAGGAAGAAGAGCGAGGAAGCTCTGGGTCCTTAGACAAATTTTCATTGTAGTTTTGTAAAATACAAAATTTGTAATCATGTATTTATTTCTGAAACGAATAAAACAGAGAAAATTTATCCAATTGTACAGTGTTGATACTATTTTACAATTTTACTGTTGTTATGTGTTTTGTGGATGTATGATGTTCATGGTGAAGGAATGAATTTATGAAGAATTGAATAAGTTTCAAGTGTTTTCTCTTCTGTAAGTTATGTAAGGAGTGCACAGGACCAAAAATCAACTAAGTGTCAAAGAAATCCTTCAGAAGAAGAATTTTTGGAAGTTGGACAAGATAAAGGGTTAAGATCTATCCAAGAGAAGTTGAAGGAAACAAGGACAGTTGATTTAAGAAGGAATACGCGTCAACAAATTGTAAGCTCCGAGTAAATTGAAATTGGGTTTCTATTGAGAATTGAGAATGTCAAAACTTGAAGACTCGAAGAAAATCTGGACTGTTAGATCCAGAGGGACGTGTGGTAACAGATCGCAAAATTCAGATAATAATACTCTAGGAAGTTGAGAATTGAAATCTTCGAACCTAGAAGGTTCGAAGTAAATTATAATCATTGATTTGAGGGGCACAAATGTCAATAGATCTTTTATTTCGGGAGATAGCCATTGTGGATTAAGAAGGAGTTGAGATTTGAAACTCATGAAGCCCAAATCATGGAATAAATCACATTCGTTGATTTAGAAGGGTTAGTTATGATCCGTAGAATTGGGAAAGGACAGATCTGAATCATCAAGTTCATAAGCACCATTGAGATCTTGAGATCGACAATCACGAAGGATTGAAGGGACAAAAAGTACTCAGATGTTAAAAATTTGATAGCAAGCCGCAATTGAAACCACGGTATTGCAAAAAGGACGTGTGGTGATTGGTAGTGAATTGTGGGGAGAAAAGTGGGTTGATCCCAAACCACTTTCGACCATTCTTGAAGTCATGTGTGGACATAGCATGAGGTCACATGAGGGAAGGATTTAAAAAAGGAGGAGCTAGCACTTGAGTCATGATCGTTCAGTAGTTAGAATAAGGGATCATGAATGTTATAGAAATTGCATCGAGAAACAAAAAAGGCCTGTGTTTATTTACAAGTGATACCATTAAGGTTTCAAAGAGCTAATTCAGCTCCAATAATTGAATATCCTTGACTGGGAGGTCACGCAACCCCAAGGAGAATGGGGGTTTTGCAACAAATGTACATTGAGATGTTAATCCACTCTGCATTTTCTCAAGGCTACGATAATATTTTGACATGGATCCATTGTGTATTTTTTGTGGTTATGATATTCCATATTATATACTTCATGGATCCATGGTGTACTTTATTTAGAAACTATGCTTATTTTTCTACCTAAGCATGGGTAAGCCCACCTTGTGAAAGGGAGTCATCTGCTGGTTTGTTTTTTTGTTTGCATGTTCCTTTTATATCCTTACTTTGCTAGAATCCACCTAGGTTTCACTTGCCAGATTCCTCTGTCTTATAATGTATTTCACCCACTTTCTTCCCTTCTAACCCCATACATTACAAAAAATCCATTATAGCTAGATTTGGTGACCCTTGACTATATAAGCTAAGTTTGGTGAGTCTCCTCTGATTTCTCCATGAATTGTCACTCCTTTAAGATATTTTTTGAGTCTATTCTTAGATGCTCACTAGTTTCCTTCTGAAAACTTGTGAGCTACTCACTAGGTTCCTTCATGCAACTTGTGAGCACCTCCAAAATGGCACAAAAAAACAAATTCATGCCAAAAGTGTGGTCTTGAGTGGGGATCATGAAATATGTACACTTGTATACCTCAGACATTGATCCCCAATAACCATAACTACTTTACCATCATATAAATAAGAGTTCTATGTGGGAGGAAAGGACCAATAGTAGTTAATGTACTTTCATTCTAAATAAATATATGGAGAATTGTCTTAAGTTTTTATAGTCTCTTCATTATCAGAACCCATTAGTTATAGAAGCCTCGTCTAGTCATGAGTAGGGATTTAATCCTCATTGGATTTCCCTGCTATAGTAATACCATGACTATGTTGTAAAGTTGATATTGATAAGTGGCTTAGTTGGAGGAACTAGACTTGGGTGATGAAGTTGTCGACAAAAGGAATCAAGTATAAAACTCCTTGTTACTTTTTTGTTACACAAAAATACATATATCTCTCTCCCCCATCAACCTGCGTTCTCCCCAATTCATTATTCATTTATCTATTAATGTGTTTTTGAATTAATGAGTTATGGATGGAATTAATTTGTTTGATATTAATTAATATTTCCTTATCATAAATTTATAGTATTATTATATATGCTTGATTAGGTTTGAGAAAGGTTTGTTTCTTGGCTTGTGTGTAGGTTTGGAGAATGATATTGAATTACAAGTTTACCATCCAATTTACTCACAAAGGTCAAGGTGTTTCAACATTTAACTCGAGTACTTTCCTCTATCATCTCATTTACATTCAATAATATAAATTGTAGATTCTAGAAAGATTGTGAGTTAATTGTTTTTACTCTGTTGATGAAATGAACCCTACTCACTAAGGATTTTCCCGCTAACATTTAAAAATGATCAATATTGTCTACATAAAGAAAAATAACGATGACTATTCTATTGAAAGTAGTGTTAACAG
>JASDQU010100757.1:181167-196389 GCA_032191745.1 Picea mariana | reverse complement strand
GGGATTTTCAAAAACAACTAATTTTAGAAAAAACAACTATTTTTTTAGAAAAACAACTAAATTCAGAAAATTCTCGCATGACTCTAAAAATGACCACTAATTAAAATCTAACTAGCATGACACTATTTTTCAACTCACTTTTCTAACTTATAATTGAAAAATTAAAAATTCCTGTATAAACACTAAAACCCCAATTTGATGCCTTATATGAAGGAATTTGGCTCTGAAAAAGTGTCGAAAAGATGTCCAATCAACATATCCGATTGACACGGAAGTGAACTCTTCGAGATGCAACTCCCTGTAAAATTTCATCCCAAACGGATAACCGAGCCAAAAGTTATGACCCTCGAAAAATCCCTACATCATCTCTATCGAATAAGAGGCATTATATAATCACAAGGACTTTGTGGGATCTTTTCCTTTGCATATGAGCATTGATTGAAGTCAACCTTTGGGAAAGGCCTATTTCTGCAATCCTTAGTTAACAAATGAAGGTCTTCCAAATTGTGTTTGAATGGACTATGGTCTCTTTCATTTTAGATGAATAATTGGATTGTTATAATTTCAATAACCATTATTAGCTATAGTTTCAATAACCATTCATGACCAGGCTCAAGCTATAATGGCATTGGCTAGGATTATAATGGGTTCTCCTGCAACTAACCCACCACAACAACTTCAAGCAGGATTTTGAGTTAGCTGAGCAGATCAACACTTCATCATATGGCATGCTTAGGTAAGAGGTACAATTTACTTTAAATGGTGAAGTTATGGAGATTAATATCATTTAGGTTATGAAAATCGAACAATGTTATCAGCGCTTGAATTTTACGTGTGAAGATATCCCTATATCTATGTAACAGTTTAACGGTTTTTGGAAAAGCGTGAGGGATAATTATTTGACAACATCAGGCTTTTAATGACTAAGCAACTCACAAAAGATGGGTTTTCTACATAAGCATATCTGGGATTTTCCAATCTGCAAATCCGCCATACGCTGAGACCTCCTGCCCAATTCAAACACAGTCTTTAGGTCATTGGCTTAGTCTCTTGCTCATGATGTATATAGTGTATTGACCATAATTATAAAAAAATTGAACTTTTAAACCATAATATTTAACAATAAAAAAATTTATATTAATTAATTTATTATGAACATGATGTAAAATTATTTTTTTATTATAAATTATTTTTTTTATTTTATTTTAATTTTAATTTATTAATATTACATTATATTATCTTAAATATTTATCTCATTCTATTAATATTATATTACATTATCTTACATCTTTATTTACACTAAATTATATAATACATATAATTTCTTAGAATGAAATTGATTGGGAGACTTTATTTACCTTAAAGTGATCCATTTCAATCTCAATTCCAAGTGAGTGATTCAAGAATATATTTTAATTTAATAATAATAAAATGTATTTTTAGTTATATAGTGTGAGTGGGTTTAATGGTTAAGAATATGTATTTTTTTTTTAAGAAATTATAAGTTCAAATTCAGAGGTGAATGAAGGAAGATCCCTTATCCCACAAGCAAGAAGATCTCATACACCAATTTGGTGTTAAAAAAAAATTAATATTATTATTAAAAAAAAATTAAATTATAATTATTAATTTTATTTGATAAAATTTAATTATTTTTTAAATTTAATTATTCATATATATATAATTTATTAATATATATACACTTAGTTATATATAATTTATTAATTTTAATCCAAGTTTTATAAAAAATGCTAAGTTTTATAATATATTTTTATCATTTAAATTTATTTTTTTATAATTATTTTAATTTAAATAATATGTAAAAGATTTTTTTATAATTTTTAATGTTGTAGATGGGCAATGTGAGAAAAAACTGATAGTGGTGGGTGCTTATTGGCGTCCATTAGCATCAGGTTTTGAGTAAGTCATTAGAGTAGTGATTACATCCATGAAGAATTATTAGTGAACTTCATCGCATAAATAATAGCAAACATCTACTATTAATTGAAAAAGGAAAACAATTTTAGGATGACCATTCTTATCATTCCTGTGTGCGTTCTATTAATTTAAAAAAAAAACAATTTTAGAATAACCACTCTTATAATTCCTGTGGGCGTTCACCATCCACTTTTGATGTRATGTGCTAGCTGTAATAATCTGACAAGACATGTACTTCAATTTAAAACTCTTAACTCTTAATGTCCACCAATTTTGTCTTTACGGTTCATAAATTCCAACTTTGTGGAAATTTTAGTTCGACTGATGTAACTCCGTACTAACTTGGTTACAGATAGGCATGAGAATACTCGACTTTATTTTTAAAATATTAAAAGCTATATTAATCTTAGATTTTGATTTTTAAAATATTAAAGGTTATATTATTCTTTAGCAAGATTAATCTTATATATCTGACTTATTAATTACAATCAATTTATTTATTCATTCAAAAATAAGGTAAAATGGCATTTTGATATATTATTGTTTTTATTGAAGATGTTATCATGTGTTATTATAACTTATTAACATAGTTGCATGAGTATTGTTCTAGGTATTTCCAATATTTATTGTATTGTTGTCTTGGTGTTGCTATCAACCAATTATATCATTGATTTTTATTGTATTTTCATATTACAAGAGTAGTATTATTTAACTTTTTGAATTAGAACAAGAATAATGCTTCAAATTTATAAAGATGTTTGAAGTTTATATATGTAAAGTTTAATTTTAAAAAGATCGTAAAATTTTGTATATGTATTTCAATTTTATTTCTCATTTTCTAATTGAACTTTTATAGATATTAAAATTTATATATTATGTTAAATATATTCATATAATTATTTGTACAAATTAAATTAATAATTTCGATATTGAAATAAGATTGAAAATGTAAAATTAAATGGATACATTGTAATCTAAAATATATCATTATCACATTCTAATAAAAAATGTTTTTTATATTTTTTTAATATATATCCACTTTCCCAAAATTTCCACATTCCAGAAGCTCGTAAAACATAGCTTATTATATGTTTACCAATAAAATATTTTATATAAATTAAAATAAAATAATGGAATAAATTTAATATTAATAAAATAATAAATATCTATAAATTCATAAAGTATTATAATAACTAAATAAAAAACTAAAAATATATTTATTATTAAAAAGAAATTTAAAAGTATACATAACCTAAAAATATATTTATTATTAAAAAGAGATTTAAAATTATACATAACTGTTTAAATCAAACGAGAATGATCGGCGTTATGTGAGTCGTACCATCACACTGACGTTGAATTTAAGCATTCCCTGCGCTTGCTTCGCCATCAGTGAATTGAAAACTTGCACCGAAGGCCACGATGGGAGCGGCGGGTAAGTTGACAAATTGGACTTCGACACGACTCTGCAGAATCTGCTTATTTCAAATAAAACTTGAAATCTGATAAGCCAGATGCGTTACGATATGAACACGTTCTGCTCGCATGCAGTTTTTCGCCCACAAAACCATAAGTTCACCAATCAAATCACATATGTCATTGTAACTTCCAGTTGTCACGGGCTCCTATATGGATGGGAATTTGACTATTTGAATACGTAATTGGCTGAAAAGAAATACATTCATCGATCACTTATCATAGCATATAATAATAGATCCTAGTTTTGACTGGTAGGTGTGAGGATTGATTTTAGTGGTCATCTTTATCACGGGAATCTATTCTGTTCAAATTGAATTTGGGCAGCTTAATCTATTCTGATAAGAAAGCTTATAAACTGGCAATGACAAAATCTCAATCAACATGTAAATGCTATGTTTGTTTATGTTAAGAACGCTATGTTTCCAGGAAGAATGCATGCAAAAAGCCGCGGATTCACAAAGCATCCATGGCTATAACTCACTTGTTTTGGCCCATAAACTTCAATACTAAAGTATTTTTATATTCAAAATTGTTCAAGTTCGACCAGAGGCAAGCATACACATAACAACAATGGAGTTGTTCAACTCTTCTCCACATCTATATAAAAAATTAAATTCAAAATACATAAGATTAGATATTTATCTAGAACACTTTGCCTTTCACCCATTTAATAAATGCAAATTCATCTATCTCATTTAAGTGCATTTAAGATGCCTATCAGTCATCTACTTGGTCAAACAAGTGGGAGAAATTACTCCATTCAATACTTCCCCTTAATTTTTACCATTAAAAAATCAGCACAAACAATGCCTAAGTGTTGTCTAAATTCAAAAGTATTTATTCTCAATGGCTTGGTGAAAATATATACTAATTGTTATTTCAAACCACAAAATTATATCATAATGCTACCATCGTTGACAAGCTTGCAAATGAAATGATAACTAGTGTCAATGTGTTTACTCTTACAGTGAAACACACAATTTTTAGATAATGGAATTGCTTAACTATTGTCACAAAATATAGGAGTTGGCTCCTTCTCTTCATGTGTAAGATCAATTAGGATCCTTCTCAACCAAACTGCATGACATGATGTTGATGTTGCTGCCACATACTCTGTTTCTGTTGAAGAAATTGTGACAATGGGTTGTTTCTTAGAAGCCCATGAAATTAAACTTGTATCCAACAAAAGGGCATACCCTGAAGTACTTTTCCTATCATCAACGCTACCTGCAAAATCACTATATGTATATCGAACAAACGAGTCATCTTTTGAATTGGAATACCAAATTCCATAATCTGTTGTATGTGCAATATATCTCAAAATTCTCTTTTCAACTTTCCAATGACAGATTTTGGGATTTTCCATAAATCTTGAAATTAAGTTAAATGCATACATGATATATGGTTGGATAGTTGTAAGATACATGAAACTACTTACAAGCCTCTTATACAAAATATAATCAATTGTTATTCATTCATCTTGTTTACTTAGTTTTGTACATGTTGCAATTGGTGTATGTGTTGGCTTGCATTTGTTCATTTTGAACATTTTCAAAATATCTGTGCCATATTTTTGCTAACAAATAAAAACTCATTTTTCATATTTATCAACTTCAATTCCCACAAAATATTTCATAATACCAAGATCGGTCATTTCAAATTCACTCCCCATGGCTGCTTTGAATTCATTTAACAACAAATTTCATGTATAAATCATGTCATGAACATAGAGACAAACTATCAAAATATTACCTTTCTAGTATATTTTGGTGTAAAGTGTGGGTTCATTGTTGCTCATGTTGAACCCATTGTTGAGAAAATAGGAATCAACGTGACTGTACCAAGCTCTAGGAGCTTTCTTCAAATCATACAGTGATTTCTTCAATCTGTACACTTTGTACTATTTACCTCTGATCTAAAATCATGGTGGTTCTTCCACATATTAAACTTATTCCTCCAAAATGCCATTTAGAAAAGTTGATTTAGCATGTATTTGATATACTGGCCATTTGTTTTTTGAGTTGCAACTGTCAAAACTACTATGACAATATCCAAACATGCTACTGGAACAAATGTTTCTCCATAGTCAATACCGGGTTGTTGAGAAAACACTTTTTCTACAAGTCTTTCCTTGTGCTTATGTACTTCGCCTTTTTGATCTGTAATACTACAAAGAAATTCAAAGAACATTTACAGAGAAAGAGAAAAACAACACAGGAAATGAGTAAAAAAATGAATAACTCGTCTTATTTAATAGAATGGGAAACCTTTATATAGGATAGGTTGAACATACAATGGTTTTGATCAAGAGTGGACCAATTCTAACTAATCAACTACTTGAAAAGGTCTGAAACCCTAACAACTATCTTAGTTGACCAGTTCCTGGTCCTTGGGACTTGTGCCCAACCTCCCAAGTAAAAATGTGTTTCATCTGGCCTTTGTGGTGAAGTGCGCTGCATTTGGAAGGAGGTGCACCTCTGTGGTAGTGCCACGTTGTTCTACCTCGAGATGCATGCTCTACTCCTTGGGGAGTGCGTCTTCAATCCTTCCCACTTTCTTATTGAATTTTGTCTTATAAACCCATTTAACTCCAATGTTGGTTTTACCTGTAGGGAGATCTACAAGATCCCATGTGTTGTTTCTTTCAATTGCTTCAATTTATTCATTCATTGCATCAACCCATTTGTCTTCCTTCACTACTTCCTTAAAATAGATTGGTTAACAGGATAATAAGGAAAAATGTGCTTGTTGATCCATGTCATCATTTTTCTCATAAATTTCTGTCAAGCTTCTTCTTTTCTAATTCCTTAAATTTGTTATAGTGGGATCTGAATCATTACTATATGAAGAAGAAGATATGTGCTTTGTTTGTCCTCCTTGGCCTTTTACTTTTAATACTGGAAGTCTTGGTGGCGAATATTGTTGTCCTGTGGCTTCCACATGTTTGTCTTCCTATATAGAAGGAATGAGATCTACAATTATTTCACTTGTTTGGTTATCCCAAGATCTTCTTGCAATTTCACATCTTTAATTATTATCAGCTTCTTAGTAACATGATTGTACAACCTATATTCTTTAGACTTCTCACTATATCCAAAAAATACACATTTTTCACTTTTATCATCAATCTTTCTCCTCAACTCTTCAGGAACATGAGCATAAGCCACACAGCCAAAAACTTTAAAATGAGAAAAACTTGATTTCATACCACTCCAGGCTTCTTGAGGTACTTTTTTTTCACACTATTGGTTGGTGACAATTTCAAAATATAAACTGAGTATGCCAGTACTTCACCCCAGTATTCATTTGACAATTTTTTTTCCTTCAGCATACTTTTGGCCATATTCATTATTGTTTGATTATTCCTTTCAGTTACTCCATTCTACTGTGGAGTGTATCTTGTGGTAAACTGTCTCTTGATCCCATTTTGCCTGCAATATGATGCAAATTCTTTGGAGTCATACTCACCTCCTCGATATGATCTGAGAAATTTGATGTACTTCCCACTCTGTTTCTCTGTCAAAGATTTAAATTATTTAAAATTTTCAAATGTCTCTGATTTGTGCTTGACAAATACACCCATATTTTTCTACTAAAATCATCAATGAATGTTAGAAAATAAAAACTGCCTCCTATTGACTGAGTTGGCATTGGACCACAAAAGTCTATATGCACAATCTTGAGGTGTTCTTTTTCTTTGTAGGAAGCATCAGGAAAACTATCCCTTTAGTGTGTGGCCAAAATACAACTCTCACAAGATTTTTTTTGTTCATTTATAATGGGAAAACCTTTAACCATAGACTTCTTCTTTAAACTATTGAGACTACTAAATGGTAAATGACCATATCTAAGATGTCACAACCAAGTCTCATATGAGTTTGATACATTTTGGGCATATGACTGTAACAAATTTACAAGTCTCATATGAGTTTCATACATTTTGGGCATATGACTATGACAAATTTACATTTGTCAATATCAAAGGAAACATTCTATTTTTGGTCATTTGTATTGTGGCTATGATTTTCTTACTGGTTGATTTGTCCAAGATTTTACACTTGGAACTTTCAAAAATGACCTTATAACCATGTTCATTCATCTGGCCTACACTCATTAGATTATGTCTAAAACCAGGTACATAGTAAGCATCAAGAATATCCTTATTTTCATCTTTTTTGGTCAATACATAAATTACACCCTTGCCTAAAACTTTCTTTTGACAATCATCTCCAAACTTAATTTGAGATGTGACGGAGCTATCTCAACTAGAAAATAAATCCTTGTTACCTGTCATATGATTGTTGCAGCCACTATCCATCAACTGGAGATCATGACTATTGCTTACTTCTTTTTTGACTTGTCATGAGAAGAACATTGATTCATATGTTCCTTCTTTAGTGTTGGTAATAGTTTCTCTTTCCTTGTTCAGATATGCTTGCTTCTTTCTGCATTCACTTTCGTAGTGACCAAATTTATTGCAATAATAAAACTAGATCCTTGATTTGTCAGTGCATCTTGACCGATTGAAATTTATGCCTCTCCCCCTTTGGTTTTGAGAGTTTATTTGTGTTGTTTTGACTGTTCACTATGTTCTGAGTATTCCAAAGTTGACCTCTATCCTGTTTGAGAGAATACTTTGCCTCGTTTGCTTCTATTTCTATTCCCTCGACCTCTACCTCTACTTATGGAGGCTTGATATTGAAATGTGTTCTCTAAAGATTCGGTATTTCGACTAAACCTATTCTCATGAGTTAACAAAGATCCCATGAATTCTTGAACTATCAATGTTGATAGGTATTTCAACTCTTCTATGGTGACCATGACCATATTAAACTTATCAGGAAGGCTTGAGAGTACCTTCTCAATGAGCTTTTTCTCTTGAATGTCTTCTCCATGGGTGCACGCCTGATTGACGATGCTTGTGACATGGGTCATTAAATGATCCATATAATCTGAATCCTTCATCTGAAGAGTCTCAAATCTCTTCTTGAGTGTTTGCAACTATACATTTTTTACTTTATATGTACCCTGATAGGTGATTTCGAGAGTATCCCATGAATGTTTGGCATGATTTGTTGCTGTGACATCGGGAAGAATATATTCCTCTAACCCTTGTTCGATGAGCCATAGGACTTTGCTATCAGTTTTCTTGATTTCTCCAAGAGTGTTTCTCTGCGCATTTTTCATTGCTTGTAGATCGGTCGGATATGGTTCTGTGAACCCATTAACTATTTCTTCCCAACACTCTTTAGACCGTAGAGAATTTTTCATTTTTATAGACCATACATCATAATTCTTACCTGTTAAAATTGGTCCTTATGACAATGCCTGGTTGGTGCTAGGCGCGAAGAATACACTGTTGACAGTCGGCTCCCCCTATTTGGTTTAGATGTTGACTGAAGCACCTTTTCCTCTGTCGAAACAGACAAAACCTAGAACTTTTCTTAGCCTGGTCGCTTCATGTCCCACCCTTCGGGCAACTGGTCGCAGAAATTAAAATTTCGCAAGTGTGGGAGCTGATTATGCCTTGGAATACTCTTTGGAGGCAATTTCAAGGCATGGTCGTTCTGTGTACATTGGTAGGGGGCGATTGCCTCCAAAACCGTGATATTTTCAAGGGTTTTTCGTCAAATTTTTGCACCAGAACGACCTTAAACGCTCATGTTCCTGTTGTGGGTTGACCAATCTCTAAATTTCTTTGCAATAACCTGCAAATTTCTATCCTATATTCAAATATTCTTAGTCATGCTATGATACCATGTTTAAGTTCAAGCAGAGACAAACATACACACACAACAACAATGGAGTTTTTCAGCTCTTCTCCACTTTCATATGAAAAATTAAATTCAAAATACATGACACTAGGTATTTATCTAGAACACTCCATCCTTCATCTACCTATTAAATGTAAATTCACCTATCTCATCTAAGTGCATTTAAGATGCCAATCGAACATCTACTTGGTCAAACAAGTGGAAGCAGTTACTCCATTCAACAAAAATACCATGGTTGCTTCCATATATTAACAATGAAAATGATGACAATATTTTGAGTTTATTTATCTTTTTTTTCCTAGGTATTGAATATTTCAATGGTTAAGTAAATTTATAATAAAAATATACTTTAATTTCATATAAAATTCACAATTTTACTTTAATTTTATAGTAAGATACTTTACCTTATTTTTAGTGTATTTAATTTAATTTCACAAGTATTAGTATCAGTATTAGTTGCGGGATCATCTTTTACATCATATATCATATGGATGAGGATGATGTGATTTCTATTTTATAGGAGATGATTTAAAACAATTTTTGAAAGGTTTTTGAAGTTTGAATGTTGCAATTATTAATTAAGATTTTTTAAAATTTTGAAAAATGTTATAATTATTAATTTAAATTTTATAAAATATTGAAAAAATAATATTTTTAATTAAGATTTTTTAAAATTTTAAAAAATGTTATAATAATTAATTTAAATTTTATAAAATATTGAAAAAATAATATGTTTAATTAGTAAGATGTATATTTCCAAAAAATTTCATTATTGAATTTTAGGTAGTAGAATTTTTTTCACTGAAAATCAAAATCTAACTTGGTAACTATGCTGAAAAGTAGCATCACATGAGCAATAACCACCCATTGGCACTGATTGTAAACCTACATCATGGAAGTAGGCGCTATAGAGTCATTAGCCATGACCATTGGCCTATATAAGTTGTATCTCATTTCAATTTTTGAGCAATGTGATCTGCTGATAAGCTTAATGGTGGTTAACTGTTTGGTTAGATCTGTAGAGTGTGAATTTTTTTAACAGGTTCAACACGTAAGATCTTATGTCTCTGTATCTATATTCATTCAGATTTTCCTTCATAGTGGGCGGTGCGAATTTCTCCCATGAAAAGTATTCCTCTCAGACAAYTATTCTTCTATTTGCGTTCTAGGGTTCGACTTTGCACTGTTAGGGAAGCAATGGCGTCCAAACGAATTCCTTTCTCTGATTCTCGAGGTTTGAAATTCTACTATCTTTCATCTTTGCTATTCGTAGCGAAATCTCTTTCATGCTAACAAAATTTTCTTATTGATGTTTTATTTAACCATCATTTTAATTGAACCGGAAATTTATTTTGCGTTATTTGCACAATTATGTAATATGTTCTGTAACAACTTTACTATCAGACGCTGGGTTTAATCATAAAAAAATTTCAAAATCCCAATTCACTTTCCAAGACAAGTCTCGATCTTTTAAGGTTTCACTAATCTGTAATTGAGATTCACTTAAATAGATACTTTTGGTTTACTTAGAATGAAAAAAACTTGTCAATATAGGGAACACTGATTTTTTTTCCATTCAGAAAATGAATATAATATTATTTTTTTCTTATTAATAAAAAATGATGAATAAAAGTATCGAATATGTTACTGATATTTTACATAAAAAAAAGTGTATTAGTAATAATTTTAATAAATATAATATTTTTTTTTTCTTATTAATAAAAGGATAGAATATGTTAATGATATTTTACATCAAGAAAGTGTATTGAGTAATGATTCAAATAACTGGATATTAATTGACAGGGAAGTGTATTATTAATAATTTTAATAAATATAATATTATTTTTTTTCTTATTAATAAAAGGATCAAGAAAGTGTATTGAGTAATAATTCAAATAACTGGATATTAATTGACAGGGAAGTGTATTATTAATAATTTTAATAAATATAATATTATTTTTTTTCTTATTAATAAAAGGATAAATAAAAATATTGAATATGTTAATGATATTTTACATCAAGAAAGTGTATTGAGTAATAATTCAAATAATTGGATATTAATTGATTTAATACCTTCTTAGATTTTTCAAAATATGGTTGACCCTTCCTTGATTATGATCCACATATAGGGCATTTCCGGGACAATACGACTCCACTCTAGGTGCCACGTCCTGGATCATAGCCACAATAACATGAAATCTTCGTGATAATTTTGATATTCAACAAAAATACAATTTTCCTTCTTGCATGTTCCCCTTGATATGTTAATAAACCTACAATGCTCCGGTGCATGCGTGGATATCCATTTATGTATACCTGACCTCATAGCTTTCCCTATGAATTCAGGGAAATGGAGCAATTATGCATGGAATATTGGTAATTCTGCTACTTTAAGGCAGGGATAGATTTGGATAGTTTTTATATGTAAATAGGGTTTTGACCTCTTACTAGTCTTAGTAGTGAGGTCAACTTTTATACTTTTATATAAGATGATCACTAATTTATATGATAATTTGAAGAAGAATGTTTGAATGATAAGATGTCTATTTTTTTTAAGTGGGAAGGGAACATCAAATCTCATGCATATTTGTTTGTTTATAGGGGAATGCATATTTGTTTATAGGGGTGTTACAAGGGAAAAACTCTCTATGACCAAGGGTAAATCACAACAAATAGGTATGACTGCAGAAATTAACTCAATTCCAACATGTGCCATATAAACTAATGTGCAATATGAGGAAGAAGCAAATAGATATGACTGCAGAAATTAACTCAATTCCATCGTTGAGCACTTTGAACCAAAGATTTACACCTGCAAGAAGTTCTCAACAAACAAGCGATGCAAGTATATAGTGACAGTATATAAAATGAGTTAGCACATCAGATAGCACAATCCATTAATAAACATAACAAACATGCACATGGATAATAATCATATATTTGCAAGATATCAATAGGACGGGAAAGGAGTATTTCTATTAATAATTGATTAATAGAAGTATCAACATTATAGATTTTCGTGTCGGCACAGTTCAAAACCAAGAAACCAATTTCCTTCCAATTGGGTCTCCACCACTTAAATCCTCCACCAAAGGTAAGCTCATAGCAAAGAGATAATGAGATCCCCTTGACAATAAGGGAAGAGCTTGGGGGCTGAACAATGTGTTCAGACTTGAGGAACAAAAGGATGTAGACTCAATATGAAGTAATTTCTCTAGAGTAACTTTGCTCTCAAAGTTGAATGCTTTTTCTCTCTTTTCCATAGCTCGAAATTGTGCTCTTATAGCCTTCAGAATGCAACTGAAGGGCCGAGTTAGAACGTTTACAGTATATAGAAGGCCGAGGATCAGAGATCTTCTATCATGACATGGAAACCCGACCTCATTTTGTATTTTTTAACACAAATCCTGATATACGCGAGTTGTAGTAGAACAACTAGCGTATACACATCTTGCAAAGCAGTTAGGAAGCGTATATGTGGAAAAATATATAATTTTGGCTTTGAATTTATCAAAAAAGGGGGTGGATAAGTCTGCATAGGGAAATGGAAAAAGGCCCTCTATGCAAGATAGCAATGGTGAGCAAAATCTTTCTATAACAGATGCCCCCTAATGTGTGAGATCAGAGGAGTATCTGTGATGACCGAAATACATTATAAATAACCTAGAAGTGGAGTGGTAGAGAACCAATTGGACGAACTCAATTGCTCATTACATTATATACTGACTTTGCATACATAGCTGCCAAAAATACAATGCAGATCCATGTGGAAAATATACCAACAAGTGTTCATGGCCATGAGTAGGAAAATATAAATGTGATTACATGCCAATAGCTATCATAGTTATGAACAAGGTCCAGTGAAACCAGTCTCAAAATCAATCTGAAGATATTTGTATACCATAGAGTACAATCCCATGATTGCTGAAGTGAAATAGGTACTGGTCCGATGAAATGGAAGCAACATCTCAGGAAAGCTGCGTCTACAAAGTGATGTCTTCAAGTCTTCAATAGAATCCGCCAATGGTGCAAGTCTTCATCATGTGAATAAATGAGTTGAGGTCGAAGACGATGAGAAATCGTTTGATTATCGGTCATTGAGGTATATAGTTAACAAATGTGAGACAACCTACCAATGATGAAAGTAGGTATCAAGGCACCGAGTACATATATACAAATGTGAATAAAGGAGCTGGTGTCGAAAATTTGAGAGATCCAATGATCGGGAGACATTGATGTAATCCCATCTGTTAATGGTGAGAGAGCCTGCCACTAATGATTGCAAACCTCAAGGTACTCATAAATCTCTAAGTCTCGTATCCAGAATACATGAGATGAAGTCGATGGAAAGAGACCCACTTAAAGGAGAGCATTAAGGCATCTCTCATCAATCAACATGAGGAATAAAGCAGGAGCTTCATGATTTGGTGGAGATCAGACGAAGAAAATGTTCATGGAGATCGGACGAAGAAAATGTTCATGAACCAACGACCCTCTGTGTCTTTCACGTGTGCCAAATGCAAGTGGTACACAAAAAAGACCCTCTGAATAGTAGCCAGTGATGACAACTATTGACAAAGGAGAGGAAACCACCAATAAGGCTAATGGCATCCAAGACATTGTATGAATCCCAAAGTGTGAATAGATCTCTTGCCGTCGAACAAAAGGAAAACCACCCAGTCAACAACCCATGATGAAATGTCGATTGTTGGGTTCAAGGTGACCTACCAGTGATGAAAGTAGGGCCAAGTTGCATCATAAGACCAAAGTATCATGTGATTCTGAGACAAATTGAGGGTATGGCTGACATGCGAAGTCAAGATTTCTGAGGAGTGGGCGACACAGGTTGATAGGCTTCTTTTGAACAAGAGCATGAGACATACGGTGGACTCTGGCAGCATAGACTTAGTGATTTGACAATTAGATGTAGGAGGCATCCATAATGTTCTCTGTAGTGGCTGGAAGATTAACCAGTTGGTAGAGAAAATTCTTTAACGAGATCAACTTCCTAAGGCCATGCTAAACCCAAAATTATGATGACGCAAGGACTTAATAACTTTGTGCTTTGTTCAAAGGCGACATGACTGCTGCCAATTACAATATAGTACTCCCTTCCCGCCCATATTTTTGTTGTTTTTTTGATGCAGGAGCATTGCACATCTCATCAAGCGAGCCAGCGCATGGAAAGAGAAGAACAGCTGGACAACGCCAGCACATACATTTTTGAATTATATTGAAACGATTGTTGCACCGTCGTTTGAATGAAAGCATTCATATGAAGCGCCTTTGTATTGTATTGTAGATAAGAAGGCATTTAATAGTTTTAATACTGTTAGATAGGAATTAACTGTAGATTAGACAGTTTTACTTTCGAGAGGGAAAACGGAATATAGGCACCCTCCTTGTATCATTGTATTATCATTCCTGCATTCTGAAGGGAAGAGAAGAGCAGAGAACTTGTGAAGAACACCCATGTACAGATTGAATTAATAGAAGAAAGACTTTGATTCAACTCCATGGATGTATTTGATTTCTCTGTGTTGTTGATATTATGTTGTTGCATACTTGCTTCCTTTTATGCTTATCTTTTATATGCTGCGTATGTGATTGCATATTAGGTTCGAAACCTGAGGGAATGAGAGAATAAGTTTCGATTGTTTCATTGATTTGAACCAGGAGATTCATGCATAGAGTGCAGTCGAATTCCTCTGCATAGAGTGCGTCGAGGAGGTTCAACAGTGAAGCTCTTATTCTTGTCACCCGAAATTGTGTTTAGCGGTTCGAACCGTGCAGGTGAGTGCAGGTTGGACGTGAGGCTCAGTAGCAAGTCCAAGAAGGGGAAAGCCAGGATTACTGTGGCTGTGAGTGCCCAGAGTCCGGGAAGACTTCAACACTTTGAAATTTGTTGAAGGTGGAGCGCAGGCATCGTGCTCGAAGTCTCTGAAGGAGTCGAAGAGAATTCAGCTCAGGAAGGATAGTTCCTCGTTCATGTTGTAGGAACGGGCCTGAGAGAGATTTGAACCAAGGGAAA
>JASDQU010100757.1:160459-181117 GCA_032191745.1 Picea mariana | reverse complement strand
GTGATCTGCTGATAAGCTTAATGGTGGTTAACTGTTTGGTTAGATCTGTAGAGTGTGAATTTTTTTAACAGGTTCAACACGTAAGATCTTATGTCTCTGTATCTATATTCATTCAGATTTTCCTTCATAGTGGGCGGTGCGAATTTCTCCCATGAAAAGTATTCCTCTCAGACAACTATTCTTCTATTTGCGTTCTAGGGTTCGACTTTGCACTGTTAGGGAAGCAATGGCGTCCAAACGAATTCCTTTCTCTGATTCTCGAGGTTTGAAATTCTACTATCTTTCATCTTTGCTATTCGTAGCGAAATCTCTTTCATGCTAACAAAATTTTCTTATTGATGTTTTATTTAACCATCATTTTAATTGAACCGGATATTTATTTTGCCTTATTTGCACAATTATGTAATATGTTCTGTAACAACTTTACTATCAGACGCTCTGGGTTTAATCATAAAAAAATTTCAAAATCCCAATTCACTTTCCAAGACAAGTCTCAATCTTTTAAGGTTTCACTAATCTGTAATTGAGATTCACTTAAATAGATACTTTTGGTTTACTTAGAATGAAAAAAACTTGTCAACATAGGCAACACTGATTTTTTTTTCCATTCAGAAAATGAATATAATATTATTTTTTTCTTATTAATAAAAAATCATGAATAAAAGTATCGAATATGTTACTGATATTTTACATAAAAAAGTGTATTAGTAATAATTTTAATAAATATAATATTTTTTTTTCTTATTAATAAAAGGATAGAATATGTTAATGATATTTTACATCAAGAAAGTGTATTGAGTAATGATTCAAATAACTGGATATTAATTGATTTAATACCTTCTTAGATTTTTCAAAATATGGTTGACCCTTCCTTGATTATAATCCACATAGAGGCCATTTCGAGGCAATACGACTCCACTCTAGGTGCCACGTCCTGGATCATAGCCACAATAACATGAAATCTTCGTGATAATTTTGATATTCAACAAAAATACAATTTTCCTTCTTGCATGTTCCCCTTGATATGTTAATAAACCTACAATGCTCCGGTGCATGTGTGGATATCCATTTACGTATACCTGACCTCATAGCTTTCCCTATGAATTCAGGGAAATGGAGCAATTATGCATGGAATATTGGTACGCTGGCTTCTACTACTTTAAGGCAGGGATAGATTTGAATAGTTTTTATATGTAAATAGGGTTTTGATCTCTTAGTAGTGCTAGACTTGGATAGTTTTATATGTAAGTAGGGTTTTGACCTTTTAGTAGTCTTAGTAGTGAGGTCAACTTTTATACTTTTATATAAGATGATCACTAATTTATATGGTAATTTGAAGAAGAATGTTTGAACGATAAGATGCCTATTTTTTTTAAGTGGGAAGGGAACATCAAATCTCATGCATATTTGTTTGTTTATAAGGGAATACATATTTGTTTATAGGGGTGTTACAAGGGAAAAACTCTCTATGACCAAGGGTAAACCACAACAAATAGGTATGACTGTAGAAATTAACTCAATTCCAACATGTGCCATATAAACTAATGTGCAATACGAGGAAGAAGCCTTCCTCGATCTAATCGTTTGATGTCGTTCCACTGTTGAGCACTTTGACTCAAAGCTTTACACCTGCAAGAAGTTATCAACAAACAAGCGATGCAAGTATATAGTGACAGTATATAAAATGAGTTAGCACATCAGATAGCACAATCCATTAATAAACATAAAAAACATGCACATGGAAAATAATCATATATTTGCAAGATATCAATAGGACAGGAAATGAGTATTTCTATTAATAATTGATCAATAGAAGTATCAACATTATAGACTTTTGTGTCAGCACAGTTCAAAACCAAGAAACCAATTTCCTTCCAACTGGGTCTCCACCACTTCAATCCTCCACCAAAGGCAAACTCATAGCAAAGAGATAATGAGATCCCCTTGACAATAAGGGAAGAGCTTGGGGGCTGAACATTGTGTTCAGACTTGAGGGACAAAAGGATGTAGACTCAATATGCAGTACTTTCTCTAGAGTAACTTTGCTCTCAAAGTTGAATGCTTTTTCTCTCTTTTCCATAGCTCGAAATTGTCTACTAAGACTCGTGTTTTTGGGAGTCCATGGGTAATAAGGCCATGTGTGCATGAATGAGAAATGAGGCTTATTGTAAAGTCATGTATCGAATTCTAATGGACTCCCCGTCTTAAGGAATAAATCTGGGCATGGGCCCCAAATGACAAAGAGGTTCTAACTAGGGTACCCATGTTTGGTAAGTCTCTACCATTTATTAACGATGTTATGATAGCAGATGGAGGTTAATGCGTCACAATAAATGGGTTCGTACCTAAGGCGTAAAAAGTGGTAATTGGAGGATAATGCAAAATTGCACGATGTAGTGAATAACTATCCAATATGCTAGGTTATGATTATACATGCCCGAGGATACGAACAACCAACCATGACGTTGAAATCTGTAAGAAAATTGAGTTGAAACTACAAAAACCAGCTTATAACCACTTTTGTATTAGTCCATTAGACAAAATAATCACATAAAACTATATCAAATGGGTAAAAATGTTTTATAAATAGTAATAAAATCACAATTTACTATGTCATTTTCATTTTCACCCAAAATAGTGCAATTTGGACTAACAAACCTCCGGAATTCAAGCGACGAACGCGGGAGCAATAGGCAACGAAATCACAAACCGTCTGGTCTAGGTAACTCTTCATCCCATCCTCTTCAAATTCAATAGCTTAAAATTTTGAATTGGGGTCCATTTTTTTATTTTTAAGGACACAAATTGTGTTTTTCGGTATACATGGTTTTCTACTAATATGTTGTGTATACGACCAAATATACGCCCCTGTGTGAACTACAGGGGGTGTATATCAGGCCCTACCTGTGACTGTTCTTGGATAAGCCGCGTATACATGCGCAAAGTGACAAAAAATGATTTTTTAACTCAAAAATTGATTTGGTTTTTGCAGGATGGTGTTGGAGTGGAGGAGAGAGAGAAGGAGGAGGTAGATGCAGTAGTGGAAATGGATCTAGTGGCTCAAGTGGCATTAAAAATATGTGGTCTATACAATTTTTGGGCTCTCAAAGGAATGAGAGCCCAAGTGAGGTTATTGGAAATGTTGGTGGGCTATTTGGATCTAGATAGCAAGAGCTTTATCCTTGATGGGCTATTTGGATCTACATCTACTTCTTGAAAGGACTTTCACGCCGAGGAGAGGTTGTGGAACTTAAGTCACGTGGGGCCGGAAGTGGGATGAAGGTCGAAGAATACATCGAGGTCCACTGTGTTGCAGGGACTCCAATGGTGGGAAGTCAAATCCTTATCCAGGCTATAGGTAACCTCATCTTGAAGATTATTGTGCTCATGCTTACCAGGATTATAGGGTTAGCGTCGCTACATCAAGCATCGAGACTTCTTATGTTTTACACACTGGAGTGTGAGATACCTACCGTGTACGATTGGTGTACCTCACTATTGACCAACATGAAAGGTCAGATGACAGAGTGCAAGCAGGGGGAAAAGAGAAAATTCGGGTTTGCCTCTATCCTTTGTAGCTTCTTTTTCGAGTGGATCCCAAGCCTGGGACCTAGAGTGGAGATCATTCCTAAAGGGCCACACGATCCAACTATGGTGCAATGGGTTGAGGTTATGAGACGACAGGGGGGAGCTAGGGTGGTGACACCCTACAACGAAGATTTTTTCTTTTGGTGGGGGAGACAAATCATAGCTCTAGAAGACTATCCCTATCCGAGAATTAATTTTATAGGTGATCCTGATATGTCGCTTCCACCAGGAGCCACCTACAGTGCCATAGGTAAACAATGTTTTTTATATATTTCATTTTTTATATTTTTGTATTTTAAAAGAACAAAAATATTTTTTGGATGGTGTTTTCAAATATTAACTTGATACTTGTGTGGTTGCAGACATGGGTCTGCAATGGCCAGAGGGATTCCTACGACACAGGAGGAGGCACCAGGCAGATGAGGTAGTGGGAGGAGAGGAAGAGAGTGTCCTTCAGAACGTGCAAGGCAACTTGTCACGTTTGACACAGAGGATTCCTATGGTTCAGGTGGAGGATCTACCTGAAGCCATGCAGAGGCAGGTTGTCGGTGTGCCTAGAGCATGGGTATGACTTTTTCGGTGTCTCGCCAACACCATGGTTTTCTATCACAAGAATTATCTGGTGCCACAGGCGTAGATGTCATAGGACATGTATATCGGTTGTATATGTATATTTGAGGGTTTTAGCCCCAATTTTGTAATATAAACACTATATTTTTTGGAAATGTAGAAAAGAGGGATCTTTGGCTATACTTATATCTTACAATGTGTACATTTATTTAATGGTTTTCTTTGATTTATTAATGTGACAAATGCCAATCCAAAACATAATTAGTGTAAGCATTAGATACATGACTAGAACTTCTAGGAATGTGAAAATATGTAATAAAATCAAATTTTCATTCTAAATAACATACCTGTAGGAATCGACAGAGTAACATTGGATCATGCACACGATAATAATCGTTTAACTGACGTACGACTACCTAAGAATCCAGGCGCACCTCTATAGATCGAATACCATGTGAGATAGCATCGCGCAATAATTCTATAACGATGCCATATTCAGCAACATTATTCATGGATGGCCCTAGGCATATGCTGCCTGAAGACACCAGCCGACCCTCGGACGAGTAAATCACCCAAGAAGTAGAAGCTAAGTTCCATGTATGATGACTGGATCCGTTTGCAAATCCTACATAGACCAGAGATTCCATTGACATCTGCCAACAAAAGGAAAAACTTAATAATCAAGCCAAAGACAAAAAAGGGGAAAAGGTGCATATACACTAAATTTACATTAGTATACAAAGGGTTTCACCCAAGACCAGGGATGAAGTGTAATAATTTTTTAAGTAGATCCCATCTATGGGCTCAACTAATTTATTCCCTTCATAATCTTCCAATTCATAGGCTCCTTTTTCTAGAACACGTCGCATGATATAAGGACCGTGCCACATGGGTTTAAACTTTCCTTTCCCTAGTGGTTCTTTGTCTTGGTCATACAAGAGGACCAAGTCACCCTCAACACACAACCAGGGATAGACAGACTTATCATACTAAACTTTGACATGTTTCTTGTTTGCCTCAATAGCCATAAAGGCATCTAGACGCTGCTCATCAAGACTCTCTAGGTGTACCAGGCATCACTCTAAATCTGAAGTGTCAGGTAGGAGCTCAACTGCCAATTTGAGAGAAGGGATTTTTCATTCAACGAGAAGTATCGACTCCACACTATGTACTAATTGAAGCAGATAAAAACTGGTGGTAGTCTTAACCGAGGTTCGATATGCCCAAAGTGCGATATATAACATGATGTGCCAGTTGGAGTTGCTCCGACTGACAATTTTTTGCAAAATGGTCTTGAGAGACTTATTGACAACCTCTACTTGCCCATTTTCCTGGGGGTAATAAGGAGATGAGTGATCATGTTTAAACCCCAACTTAGATGTTAGATCTATCATCATTTCATTTTGAATATAATTGCCATGATCAGTGATTATCTCACTCAGGATACCGAACCGAGAGATAACTTGGTTGAATACGAAAAAAGTTGTAGTCTTCCCATAAGATTTCATGGTAGGCATGGCTTCGACCCACTTGGTGAAGTAGTCGACAACCATGATAATGTGTTGATGCCCCCCAGCCAAAGTTGGGTTGCAATCAATGAAATCTACTCCCCACTTAGTGAAGGGACCAACGATAATGACTGGGTGGAGAGGGGCTAGGTGCGAGCACATTTTTTGAGTGAACACCTGGTAGGGGTGACACTTCTTAACCGCTTCAATACAATATTTAAAGATGGTGGGCTAGGAGTAACCTTCTCACAAGATTTTTTGGGTTGTCGAAAGACCAGATAGATGACCGCCACAAGCCCCTTTGTGGCAATAATTAAAGACTAAATTGGCTTCTTCATGAGTTAAGAAATGACGTAATATGTTATATATTCCTCGATGATACAAAGTGTTGCCGAAGATTGTATATTTTTTGGCTTGGTATCTAACACGTCATCGATCATCTCATGAGATATGTTGAGCGAACTTCAAGGTTTCAAGATATAAAACAATATCTCCATACCAGGGGTTCGATGATGAGATAAGGAAAATGTGCTCATCCGCGAATGAATCTATATGAATAACATCTTCATCTAATCGTGGGAAATTGGATATTAACTTTGCAAAAAATAGTGATTTCTTAGACTTGGCCAAAGCAAAGTCGAGATCAAATTATGTAGGATGACAATCCATTTATTATATTTTCTGCCTATGATACGTCTAGTGAGAACGTATTGAAATGGATTAACATCAACAACCATAGTAGTTTTTCAAATAAATATATAGTGTCGTAAACGTTGGACTGCGTGGACGACAACCAAAGCTAGCTTTTCAACTTGTGAGTAATTCCATTCAGGACCAGCTAAATTTCAACTAAGATAGTAGACGACATGCTCGCGGAGTTCATCATCCTCCTGAACTAGAACCATACCAATGGTCTCTTCAGATGCGGTGATATACAATAAGTAATCTCTACTATAATCAGGATATTTTAGCAGATGGGCCGATACCAAGGCTTTATTTAAAGCATCAAAATACTGTTGGGCTTGCTCATCCCAGATAATTGGGGTGTCTTTCTTCAATAGGCGCATGAAACCCTTAGTGATATTGGCATAATTCACAATAAGACAACGCAAAAAGTTAGCTTTCCCCTATAAACCTTGAATTTGTCTAATCGTGCGTGGGGGAGGCAACTGAAGAATTGCCTCAACCTTAGGTGGATCTATGATGATCTCTATCTCAGAGACTAGGAATCCTAAGAGATGGCCAGATCTAATGCAAAAGATGCATTTATGGCGGTTAAGTTGGATTCTATAGAAGCGACATCTTTCAAAAACCAGTTGAAGGTGCATATCATGATCCATTCTCTTATGAGAGTGAGCATCAAGATCATCGAGGTAAGCTTTGACTATGTGTTTGAGATCATGAAAAGAGAAAGTCATGGCTCATTGCAAGGTTGCTCCGACGTTTTTAAGGATGAAAGGCATTTTTTGGTATGCAAACGTTCCCTAAGGACATATGAATGCCGTCTTATGTTGGTCTTTGGGGTTGATCTAGATTTGGTTATAGCCTGAAAATCCGTCCATAAAAGAAAATATTTTGCTTCCCCACACTCATCGAGAATCTGATGAATGAAAGGTGTGGGGATATTATCTTTAAGACAAGCCTTGTTTAGGTCGTGAAATTCCATACACACATGAATGGTTCCTTTCTTTTTATTCACGGGAACAGGGTTGGATACCCATTCGGTTAAGGGAACTTTGTAGATAAAGTCGACATTAAGTAGCTTCTCTACCTCTTCCTTAATAGTGGGGGCCTTCCTAGGATTAACAACTCTAAGACATTGTCGAATGGGTTTAGCATCCGGGTAAGTCCTAATCTCATGTTCAATAATATGGGGGTCAATCCCTGGCATCTCTTCATATGACCAAGAAAATATGTCTCAAAATTCTTTGAAGAGGTTGGTGTAGATCAGAGTCTCTTTTGGTGAACAATCTGCACCTATGTTTACGTTTTCAATCTTGTTAGGGGCACGAGAGATATCGATCTGGATGGTGGGAGAAATACTCGCCATATTCCCTTTGGCATAAATACCATGTGTATCAAGTGGAACTATGACGTGACTAACTATCTCACTCAGGGTAGATCTAAAATCATCTTGCTCATTTTTTTCAAGACTTGGGAGAAAATAAGATTGATGATGCATATCATCCTAAGGTCTCTCGGAAACATTCACGTCTTCAAGGATGGATTCATATGAAGGCAAAGTCTCATCCAAGTAATCATGTGAACAAGATAACGAAGTGGCCCACATGGACATGAGAACTGGATCCTCTTCGACCGTCTACGAGGGAACAAGATTAGGATCGATAGAAGATTCAAGGATAGCTTGATATGCAATCTTTGTTGTTGATAGTGGCATAGCCATGCTAGCATGTGACTGACCTTCAATCGATGAAATCAGAGAAGGTAGTGTCCAAGGGTCACTGAAATAAGAAGTGTGGAAAGGGATGGACCTATCTACTGAAGCAGGCGTACTGGTCATGGCGTAAATGTGGTGAATCAGTACTGAGAAGTCAAAAGTACCCATGAGGGAAGAATACATTTCGACACCGATATTCTCAGTTGCCAGCTGAGAATTGTCGACCACAGGGATCGACAGTCCAACAGATGTGTTTGGGCTATAGTACACAAAGGATAACTGGTGGATCATCACAATCTCCCCTTGATGAGGAAAACAAAGCCTGCAGAAAATGGACGATACGACAACGACCATAGTGTAAATCCAATTGTGACCTAGTAACAGGTTATAATTGAGAGGTGCATCAACTACCTCTACTTCCACTTCTACCGTATTCCCACCTAACTGGTCCAGAAAGGCGGGGAGAATACCATGAGGGTGGAAGGAATGACCATCAAATGCGGTCAACATGATCAACGACTTTGAAAGAGTTGGAGAACCGATAGCTTTCCAACAGGCTAAGAACATCACACAAGTGGCAGGACCTTCATCAATGACTGCTCGTTTGATGGTATATTTAGAATACTCTACATGGATTTGGAAAGACACATGGTATCATAAGCGAGTCTTCACATCCATGATATCGAACTTGATGATCTTCGAGCCATTAGGTTCTAGAGATCCTAAGGCAGAGAGTAAGGCATTTCTCTGTGATGGACATGTCTGGAGTACCTCCAAAGCAGACATCATATAAGGTGTTTGGCCCAGATCCTCAACGATAGAGTAGTTCTAGGTGGATTTAGCATTAGGGTTATGGATAGAGCGCTTGAATACTCCTTTTGGAATATGAGGTGGTGGCTCTAGTTTCCCAATCTGTAAATTCATCTCCGGGGGTGGAGGAGGAGCTTCTAGGCTGGTACTAGATTTTGAAGAGATGTAATCTCGAGAGCGAGTGGCTATATCTATTTTTGCGCCGACCATATTGATACAAACATGGTCGCCATATTGCGATGGTGGGTTTTGACTCGAGGCTAAGTGGTGGTTGTGAGGAAAAGGATTTGTTAGCACAGCTGGCGGAAGATTTAAAATCCTCGCATCTTCCACAAGTTTGGGGCATAAGTGTGTAAGGGGATCATCTGTACAAAGTTTACAAGGAAACTTAACCTTACGCTTTTGTTTCTTGCCCTCTCGAGCATTATCATTCTGTTTTCCATTATTATTCTTGTCCTTGAGTTTATTCTTCCTACCTTTACGATTATTTCGACCTTTCCATTTATTCCCATCTAGTTGCTAGTCATCATTTGGGTTTTTCGACGACTACACGGAATGTACATCCACCAATTGGGTGGGTTTGGAGGATCCATATGAATTTGGTCCTCTGGCAGACTCCATTACCGATCTTGTAGACTTTACATTGGTGGACCCCACAATGCCATTGGCATGGGGCCCAAGACCCTGTCTAGGATCATGAGTCGACTGTGGTGCATCAGAAAGAAGGTGGTATAACATCCCCGACTGAGAATATATCAAATCGAATTGTTGGGCTCTAAAAATGGCCTCTTCCTCGTTGAATACCCCATAAGTAGAAACATCCTTTGAAATAGGAGCATTCAAAGATTTTAAAAACCTTTCTAAAAGAAACACCGGGGGTATGGGAGTCTTAACTAACCGTCTTGACCTACGCCATTTATATATATGGTCTGAAATATGAGTGCCGGAACCCTGGCGTAAAGTTGACAAAAGTTCAAGGCTAGCATCGTAACGAACGGGTAGTTAAAAATGGCTAAGGAAGGCTAGCACTAACTATAGAAAATACCCATATGTTCCCCTAGGTATCTCACTAATATAATTGTGATTCAAAGAATTTGATGAGCACCAGAGGTGAAAAGTAGTGACGTGATCACCAAGGTCCTCACCATTATTTCCTTCAAACTTTGGAATGTCTGATGGAATATTGGTGGGGACAGGGGGCCATGTGGGATCATGACTCACCAGGTCGTTCATTATTTTAGACAAATCTGATATATTAAGCATGGCTAGGAAGGGAATACGGGGTTGTGACACTTGACCCCATCCTCCTGCAAAAGACTGAGTATTAGGAGCTACATTCCATCCAGGGTTCTAGTAAGGACCAGAACCTTGTCCGAAATTAAAATACCCTCCTCCGGATGGATTCGTGAAAGATGGATTGGGGTTATGAAAATTTCAACAAGAATGTTCTAATAAGGGTTATGAAAATTTCCCCCAGTTGGATTAGCTCCAAACTGAGGGTTGTTAAAACTACCCCCAATTGGATTAGATGCAGGTTGGGGGGTGCCCAAGACATAAGACCGACCTTCGCCGGCTGGGAATCCAGAGGATTGAAGTGGATTCATTATGCCAAAAGTATTGGTCGAGTTCGACACTGAGGGGATAGGGATATAGGGCAAAACTTGTCCACCCGCTTTGTTGTTCCATCCAACCATAGAAGGATTAGACCCAGGGTTAGGGAAGGGGACACTTCCTACATTAGGATTTGCTTGGGGAACATTATAGATACCAAATGGAAAGGGAGTGTAAGGAGGTGTGGTGCCCCCAAGTCCAAGGCTAGCTTTATGGATAACAACTGGGATGGCAGTCGAAGACTGCGAAGTGAAACTTGGAATACCATGAGAAAACAGACTAGTAGCCATAAGGATGGTATGAACATTGTAACTTGGTGAGTGGCCAAAACCCCCAAAAGGGTTAGAGGCAAGAGACAAAGCATTGACTACGGACCGATCCATAGTGCCGGTGTAGGCCTCCGACACTGCAACTATAGAGACTGTAGGTGTCGAAGGAGTGCAATTAACTATAGTGGGATTGGGAGTTGATGAAATCCCAATGTTCTGAAGACTAGACTCAATACTCATCCTTTTGGGATCACAAGTCTAAAAAGTGGATGTGTGTGTACCACTCCTGATAACTCTATGCCTTTTAGAAGGCAATAGCTCGAAAACCAGTGGTAACTGTAACAACCGACGGTACCTGCGAGGAAGCTAGTTTGACTCCACGATGAATTATGACTCTCAACAAATAAAAAGATATCCTAAGGTCAACTAGTAATCAAAGAGAATACCAAAAATTCAAACGACCAATATGCAAGCAAACAGGCTAAAGTGGTTGAGTGGCCTCCCTCACTAAAGAAGGTATGCCTCATCCAACAGGAACTTGAGACTCCATGCTAATGTTTAGAGGTAACAAAATCAGTTATAAGGGCCCTCGTAGGCTTAAAAACGAGTTGGCTAGACCACCCTAGATAGGTAATCCTTCATAAAGGTTGTGTGTTGTCAAATCCTTATCTAACTCAGGATACAAGTAGAATAACCCTTGCAAGTAACCTACGAGAAACCTAAGTCAAGAAACTAATAAACCATTGTATAACTGATGCACAGATGAGCAGTCATAAGTCCGTATCACCCTATGGAAAGGGTAGCAAATCCAAAAACCTTGAAAGCACTGCCTCTCACAGAGGTATGGGCACTAGCAAGATCACCAAGTACGAATAAATCCATAGAAATATCTCTGATGCTAGGTGAGTATCCAAGGGTTATCCCTTCAACTAACTTCGTGCGACCTCGTGATTAACTCCGGTGTGAGTGGAGCCTCCTGATATTACCAATTATACAATGGATTTCTCAACTCCCTGTCTCAGACATATAAGTTGATTTAATTGCCTTGGATAAGTTTACTCACAAAATCCTATTCCAAGGCACTAAATCTTAGGCTAGTTTGTGCACCCTAAAAAATAAAATCGTGACTAATCAATTTTAGTTTAAAGCATAAATTTTATTGGCCGTGATTACTCAAAGAGGTACGGAAATGAAACTCATGGTGTTATGACTATGCATGAAAATAAGAATAGATATATTGCAAAGCCTAACTTTAACTTTTCAGTGAATGATATGCTAAATAAAAATAGTGCAATATTCAATTTTAACTCTGCAACTCAGAAGTAAAATGCAATCTTTTGTTAAATGTGATAAGTTAATGATAAAGGTTCAAAGACAAAAATACCAAACAATGCAAAATGCCTATTTTATTTTTTTATTTTCAATGTATTTAAAAAGAAAATGCATGGACTGATAAACAACTTGATATATAAATTCTACTGTGTATAAAAGAAATCACTCGAGAAGAATACAAAGCAGCTAAGAAGACAACCCAACTACCAAGGGCAAATCAAAAATGAAAAACAAAGAGAAAGATGCCACCCAAAAATTCAACTCCAAAAAGGTTTCTTGTCATCCCAGACAATCTCAACAGGTACCATAGATACCTAAGAAGGCTCAGTGATCCTCAAAACCTACCCAACAGTCACTAAACCAAGAAAACAAGTAAGGGGGAAGTGGTATACGCTCCTGTTCAAGAAAAAAGGGCATATATACGCCTCTTGTAGTGGGACAACAAGCGTATACACACGTCTGTCAGAAAAAAAAGGGTGTATATCTTTTAAAACAAGGCTAAGCAAGGTTAAAAGGATGAAAAATTAGGCCTAGAGTGAACAGACTCTATCCAGCTGTGATACAACAAGAAATACAAAGGCAAAAGAGCAATGTAAGAAGGAAAAATACTTCAACCCTTAGAAGGAATATCTCTCTCCAGTGGAGTCACCAATTATGTTACAAGGGAAAAACTCTCTATGGCCAAGGGTAAACCACAACAGACAGGTATGACTGCAAAAATCAACTCAATTCCAACATGTGCTATATAAACTAATGTGCAATACGAGGAATAAGCCTACCTCGATCCAATCATTTGATTTCGTTCCACCGTTGAGCACTTTGACCGAAAGCTTTACACCTGCAATAAGTTCTCAAAAAACAAGCGATGCAAGTATATAGTGACAGTATATAAAATGATTTATCACATCATATACCACAATCCATTACTAAACATAACAAACATGCCAATGGATAATAATCATCTATTTGCAATATATCGATAGGACGAAAAGGAGTATTTCTATTAATAATTGATCAACAGAAGTATCAACATTATAGGTTTCTGTGTTAGCACGGTTTGAAACCAAGAAACCAAGTTGCTTCCAACTAGGTCTCCACCACTTCAATCCTCCACCAAAGGCAAGCTCATAACAAATATATAATGAGATCCCCTTGACAATAAGGCAAGATCTTGGGGGATGAACATTGTGTTCAGACTTGAGGGACAAAGGGATGTAGAATCAATAAGAAGTATTTTGTCTGTAGTAACTTTTCTCTCAAAGTTGAATGCTTTATCTCTCTTTTCCATAGCTGGAAATTGTGCTCTTATAGCCTTTAGAATGAAAGTGAAGGGTTGAGTCGAAACATTTCCAATATATGGAAGGCCAAGGATCATAGATCTTCTGTCGTGACATGGAAACCTGACCTCATTTTGTATTTTATGGCAAAAATCCTTATATACATGAGATGTAGTGGAGAATCTAGCGTACACGCATCTTGCAAAGCAGATAGGAAGCGTATATGTTGAAAAATATATAATTTTGGCTCTGGATTTATCAAAAAAGGGGGTTGCATAGGGAAATGGAAAAAGGCCCTCTGTGCAAGATAGAAATGGTGAGGCAAATTTTGCTATAACAAGGGGAATACATCCATTATAATGAAAAATTACAAAATAGTATTTAGATTTCCTTAATCTTTTACATTTAGAACAACAAAAAATTATCAATATTTTATAGTAAAGTTGATATTTACTATTATCTTCATCTTTTAGAACAAGTTTTTTTTTATCAATATTTTATAATAAAGTTGCTATTTACTATTATCTCCCTTTACTTATGTGTTTACTACTCTTCTACATATATTAGATGGAGGTTCACACTAAAGGCTCTTGGGCATCATTTGTTCTAGGAATGAGATTATACATCAATGACTAGTGATTATACAATTTCTCCCATGTTTTATTTTAGATTATTTTTTGGGCATCATTTGTTCTAGGAGTGAGATTATACATCAATGACTAATGATTATACAATTTCTCCCATGTTTGACTTCATATTATTTATTCACATGGTGTAGATTCACACATATGATATATTTGGAGTGATTACCTTCGGCTTTAGCGACATTTCCATTTGTTGCTAATGCCTAAGTTGACCATACAACACCACCTATTTATATTGTGTTGGTAATTTTGGATGACCAATTGTGTATTTTTAAACTTCATTTTTTCTCCTAATGTTGATGTAGGGCCATCGCTATCAAATAAAAGAATAGCGGACGTGGAAGCGAAGTCGACACATCAATGCATTGAAAGAGCCAAACCGACTCTTAACCAGCTTGGTAGCGGTGTGGAGATTTTTTGAATTTCTCGTTAATTAATTAGATGTATGTAAAATCGGGTCACCGTTTTGAACTAACGGATCATTGTAAATCCTTACACGAATGTAATATATTACAGATGTAGGATATTATCCCGCATTAGTCATTAGGTTGCATTAATTAAGCTGAGTGGGTAACCGCTTGAGTAGAGTGTGATAGAATTTAAATAGGAGAAAGAAGAGAGAGTAAGCTTTGGGTCCTTAGACAAGTTTTCATTGTAGTTTTGTAAGATACAAAATTTTTAATCATGTATTTATTTCTGAAATGAATAGAACAGAGAAAATTTATCCAATTGTATAGTGTTGATACTATTTTATAGTTTTACTGTTGTTATGTGTTTTGTGGATGTATGATGTTCATGGTGAAGGAATGAATTTATGAAGAATTGAATAAGTTTCAAGTGTTTTCTCTTCTATAAGTTATGCAAGGAGTGAACATGACCAAAAATCGACTAAGTGTCGAAACAATCCTTCAGAAGAAGAATTTGCGGAAGTTGGGCAAGATAAAGGGTTAAGATATATCCAAGAGGAGTCGAAGGAAACAAGTACCGTTGATTTAAGGAGGAATACACGTCAACAGATCATAAGCTTCAGGTAAATTGAAATTGGCTTTTGATTGAGAATTGAGAGTGTCAAAACCCGAAGACCCAAAGAAAATATGGACTGTTAGATCCAGAGGGATGTGTGGCGACAGATTGAGAAATTCAGATAATAATACTCTAGGAAGTTGATAATTGAAATATTCGAACCTACAAGGCCCGAAGTAAATTATAATCATCGATTTGATGGGCACAAATGTCAATATATCTTTTATTTCAGGAGATAGCCATTGTGGAGAAAGAAAGAGTTGAGATTTGAAACTCCTGAAGCCCAAATCATGGAATAAATCACATTCATTGATTTCAAAGTGTTAGTTCTGATCCGTAGAATTGGGAAAGGATAGATCTGAACCATCAGGTTTAGAAGAGCCATCGAGATATTGATAGCAACGATCATGAAGGATTGCAAATATGAAAAGTATTCTGATGTTAAAATTTTGATAGCGGGCCGCAATTAAAACCACAATATTGCAAAAAGGACGTGTGGTGATTGGCAGTGAATTGTGGGGAGAAATGTGGGTTGATCCCAAACCACTTTCGACCGTTCCCGAAGTCGTGTGTGGACATAGCCTGAGGTCACATGTGAGAAGGAGTTAACATAGGAGGATCTAGCTCCTGAGTCATGATCGTTCAGTAGTGAGAATAAGAGATCGCGAGTGTTACAGAACTTGCATCGAGAAACATAAAATGCTTGTGCTTATTTTCAAGGGAGACCATTAAGGTTTCAAATAGCTAATTCAACTCCAAGAATTGAAGATCCTTGACCGGGAGGTCGCACAACCCCAAGGAGAATGGGGGGTTTGCACCAAATGTACATTGAGATGTTAATGTACTCTACATTTTCTCATGGCTACAATAATATTTTGACATGGATCCATTGTGTATTTTTTGTGGTTATGATATTGCATCTTATATACTTCATGGATCCATAGTGCACTTTATCTAGCAACTATGCTTATTTTTCTACCTAATCATGGGTAAGCCCACCTTGGGAAAGGGAGTCATCTATTGGTTTATTTTTTTGTTTGCATCTTCCTTTTATATCCTTAGTTTGCTACAATCCACCTAGGTTTCACTTGCGAAATTCCTTTATGTCTTATAATGTATTTCAACCACTTTCTTCCCTTCTAACCCCATACATTACAAAGAATCCATTATAGCTAGATTTGGTGACCCTTGACTATATATGCTGAGTTTGGTGAGTCTCCTTTGATTTCTCCATGAATTGTTACTCCTTTAAGATATTTTTTGAGTGTATTCTTAGATGCTCACTAGTTTCCTTCTGAAAACTTGTGAGCTACTCGCTAGGTTCCTTCATGCAACTTGCGAGCACCTCCAAAATGGCACAAAAAAATAAATTCATGCCAAAAGTGTGGTCCTAAGTGGGGATCATGCAATATGTACACTTGTATACCTCGGACATTGATCCCCAATAACCAGAACTACTTTACCATCATATAAATAAGAGTTCTATGTGGGAGGAAAGGACCAAGACTAGTTAATGTACGTGCATTCTAAATAAATCTATGGAGAATTATCTTAAGTTTTTATAGTCTCTTCATTATCATAACCTATTAGTTATAGAAGCCTCGTCTAGTCATGAGTAGGGATTGAATCCTCATTGGATTTACCTTCTATATTAATACCATGACTATGTTGTAAAGTTGATATTGATAAGTGGCTTAGTTGGAGGAACCAAACTTGGGTGATGAAGTTGTCGACAAAAAGAACCAAGTATAAAAATCCTTGTTACTTTTTTATTATACAAAAATACATATATCTCTCTCCCCCACCAACCTGCATTCTCCCCAATTCATTATTCATTTATCTATTAATGTGTTTTTGAATTAATGAGTTATCGATGGAATTAATTTGTTTGATATTAATTAATATCTCCTTATCACAAATTTATAGTATTATTATATATGCTTGATCAGGTTTGAGAAAGGTTTGTTTCTTGGCTTGTGTGTAGGTTTGGAGAGTGATATTGAATTACAAGTTTACCATCCAATTTACTCACAAAGGTCAAGGTGTTTCAACATTTAACTCGATTACTTTCCTCTATCATCTCATTTACATTCAATAATATAAATTGTAGATTCTAGAAAGATAGTGAGTTAATTTTTATTGCTCCGTTGATGACATGAACCCTACTCACTAAGGATTTTCCCACTAACATTTAAAAATGATCAATATTGTCTACATAAAGAAAAATAATGATGACTCTTCTATTGAAATTAGTGTTGACAAGTCATACTCTTTTTAGGAACACATCTAACATATTGATATAAATGACATAAATGACATAAAGGTTAGGGTATAGGGGACATATCCTTGATTAATCCCTACATTGCAATTGATTTCTTCTAATCAATCCTCACTATTCCTAATCTTAACAATTACTTTCTCATACAACCTTATCATAACAACCCTGAACCTAATATGAACCTTTAGATCTTTCGATCTCTTCCATATGTTATTTCCAAGCATAGTGTCACAAGATTTATTAAAGTCAAAATTTGGATCATCATATAATTATTCATTTATCTTGACACTTTCTCGATGGAAAGATTATAGGAATTGGTTGGAATTGGCTTGTAGGGCCCATTTTCACTGCATGTACTAGTTTGGAAAATTGGCACAAAAATAGGTAATTTCAGCTTATATAATATATGTAAGAAATCCAATTAACCTTAATTCCATACTTGAAACCAAATACTACTCGATCACAATTTTATAAAGTTTGGAGGTAACAAAATTAGTTATAAGGGTCCTCGTAGGCTTAAAAACGAGTTGTCTAGACCACCCCAAGAGGTAATCCTCCATAAAGGTTGTGTGTTATCTGATCCCTATTTGACTCAAGATACAAGTAGAATAACCCCTGCAAGTAACCTATGAGAATCCTAAGTCAAGAAACTAATAAACCATTGTATAACCGATGCACATATGAGCATTCATAAGTCTGGATCACCCTATGGGAAGGGTAGCAAAGCCCAAAACCTTGAAAGCACCGTCTCTCACAGAGGTATGGGCACTAGCAAGATCACCAAATACGAATAAATCCACAGAAATATCTCTGATGCTAGGTGAGTATCTAGGGGTTATCCCTTCAACTAACTTCACATGACCTTGTGATTAACTCCGATGTGAGCGGAGCCTCCTGATATTACCAATTATACAATGGATTTCTCAACTCCCTGTCTCAGACACATAAGTTGATTTAATTGCCTTGGATAAGTTTACTCACAAAATTGTATTCCGAGGCACTAAATCTTAGGCTAGTTTGTGCACCCTAAAAAATAAAATCGTGACCAATCAATTTTAGTTTAAAGTGTAAATTTTATTGGATGTGATTTCTCAAAGAGGTATGGAAATGAAGCTCATGGTGTTATGACTCTGCATGAAAATAAAAATAGATATAATGCAAAGCCTAGCTTTAACTTTTTAGTGAATGATATGCTAAATAAAAATAGTGCAATATTCAATTTTAACTCTGCAACTCAGAAGTAAAATGCAATCTTTCGTTAAATGTGCTAAGCTAATGATAAAGGTTCAAAGAAAAAAATACCAACCAATGCAAAATGCCTATTTTATTTTTTTATTTTCAACATATTTAAAAAGAAAATGCATGGACTGATAAGCGACTTGATATATAAATTCTACTGTGTATAAAAGCAATCACTCGAGAAGAATACAAAGCAGCTAAGAAGACAACCCAACTACCAAGGACAAATCAAAAATGAAAAACAAAGAGAAAGATGCCGCCCAAAAATTCAACTCCAAAAAGGTTTCTTTTCATCCCAAACAATATCAACAGGTACCATAGAGACCTAAGAAGGCTCAGTGATCCTCAAAACCTACCCAACAGTCACTAAACCAAGAAAACAAACAAGGGGGAAGTGGTATACGCTCATGTTCAAGAAAAAAGGGCGTATATATGCCTCTTGTAGTGGGACAACAAGTGTATACACGCGACTCTTAGGTGGAAAAGGATGTATATCTTTTAAAACAAGGCTAGGCAAGGTTAAAAGGATGAAAACTCAGGCCCAAAGTGAATAGATTGTATCCAACTGTGATACAACAAGAAATACAAAGGCAAAAGAGTAATGTAAGAAGGAAAAATACTTCAACCCTTAGAAGGAATATCTCTCCCCAGTGGAGTCGCCAATTCTGTTACAAGGGAAAAACTCTCTATGGGCAAGGGTAAACCACAACAGATAGGTATGATTGCAGAAATCAACTCAATTCCAGCATGTGCTATATAAACTAATGTGCAATACGAGGAAGAAGCCTACCTCGATCCAATCATTTGATGTCGTTCCACCGTTGAGCACTTTGACCCAAAGCTTTACACCTGCAATAAGTTCTCAAAAAACAAGTGATGCAAGTATATAGTGACGGTATATAAAATGAGTTAGCACATCAGATAGAAAAATCCATTAATAAACATAAAAAACATGCCCATGGATAATAATCATATATTTGTAAGATATCGATAGGACGGAAAGGAGTATTTCTATTAATAATTGATCAACAGAAGTATCAACATTACACGCTTCTATGTCAGCACGGTTCGAAACCAAGAAACCAAGTTCCTTCCAAGTGGGTCTCCACCACTTCAATCCTCCACCAAAGGCAATCTCATAGCAAAGAGATAATGATATCCCCTTGAAAATAAGGCAAGATCTTGGGGGATGAACACTATGTTCAGACTTGAGGGACAAAGGGATGTAGAATCAATATGAAGTAATTTGTYTGGAGTAACTTTTCTCTCAAAATTGAATGCTTTCTCTCTCTTTTCCATAGCTCGAAATTGTTCTCTTATAGCCTTTAGAATGAAATTGAAGGGTTGAGTCGGAATGTTTCCAGTATATGGAAGGCCAAGGATCAGAGACCTTCTGTCATGACATGRAAACATGACCTCATATTGTATTTTATGGCACAAATCCTGATATACGTGAGGTGTAGTGGAGAAGCTAGCGTATAYGCATCTTGCAAAGAAGTTAGGAAGCGTATATGTGGAAAAATATATAATTTTGCCTCTGGATTTATCAAAAAAGGGGGTTTATAATTCTGCATAGGGAAATGGAAAAAGGCACTCTGTGTAAGATAGCAATGGTGAGACAAATCTTTCTATAACAAGGGGAATACATCCATTATAATGAATAATTACAAAATAGTATTTAGATTTCCTTAATCTTTTACATTTAGAACAACCAAAAATTATCAATATTTTATAGTAAAGTTGATATTTACTATTATCTTCATCTTTTAGAACATTTTTTTTTTATCAATATTTTATAATAAAGTTGCTATTTGCTATTATCTCCCTTTACTTGTGTGTTTACTACTCTTCTACATATATCAGATGGAGGTTCACACTAAAGGCTCTTGGGAATCATTTGTTCTAGGAATGAGATTATACATCAATGAGTAGTGATTATACAATTTCTCCCATGTTTGATTTCAGCTTATTTTTTGGGCATCATTTGTTCTAGGAGTGAGATTATACATCAATGACCAATGATTATACAATTTCTCCCATGTTTGACTTCATATTATTTATTCACATGGTGTAGATTCATACATATGATATATTTGGAGTGATTACCTTCG
>JASDQU010100757.1:135577-148041 GCA_032191745.1 Picea mariana | reverse complement strand
ATATTTGTTTGTATGCAAAAATGAAAATGTTAAAAGAAATAAAATTTAAACAACTAATTGTATGAGTTATAGTTTTATTTCCGAATTTGTGGGTTGAGTCCTATTATTCTCTTGCACCGCTCTTATATGATTGACTATGGTGATGGTTATGAATCTATATTAAGATTATTACCTTCTTTTATACCAAGTTTAGAATGACGAATAATTTATTGGAAAAACTTATAAATCTTTTTTCCCTCATTTTAAATAAAGAAATTTGCATTCAACTTCTTAATTTTTTCAATAATAATTTCTAAAAACTTTTCATTTTTTTTTAAATTTTTTTTGGAAAAGACTAAACATTAAATTGGACAACCATATTGTTTTCTAACTCACTTTCGAGATTCAATATAACATTACATACACAAACTCGCTCAAGAATAATTAATTTCACCACCCACACTTTGACAATAGAGTGTACCATTTCTCTTTATGCAAATCACCTCAAGTGTAAAATTTAATATTGTGATGCTCTCTGTGAAATACTCTTTCCATTAGATCCTTCCAACATAATGTTTGACTCAATATAACAAATTTGGAAGTAGCATATGATAGTTAATCCAATCAAATGAATGAGTAAATATTTGAGATTAATGTTGACCATGTTGATTATGTTGCACTGTGACATTCATCAAGGATCTCTATTTCCACATTTTTGTATGGTATTTTAAGGATAAAAATTAAATATTACAACATGTTAGTACTTTAACTTGTTCATATCTTCTCAATTCAAAAAACCATGTTTCACCATACCCCTGCTTGTATCAAGTTCCCTATACACTTCTATTTTATAATTTTTTGGTGTTTTTTCTTTGCTTGAGTTCATTTTCATGTGCTTAGAGTAAGATTGATTTGAATATTGCATGGTTTGAATGTGTCCCATTAGAATTCTAGTTAAATTTTAAATTTCTCAAAGTTTAAAGGAGAGACTGAGTCGCTACAAGAATGTCACCATTCTTGTAGCACCTAAACTCATCATTATTTTTTAACGGGTTTTGGGTCCCGAAGATCGTGTTAGTTTTTAGAGGAACATGCAGAGAATCATGCAAGATTGCTAACTCTTTTTAAAAAATGATAATTTGATTCAGGATGACGATCTAATGAATACAAGTTTATACCTACTAGTACATACATCAAATCCAGGTTTCAGGCCAAGATCTCGAGCATATAGGAAATCTGTCCACTTTTGTATATGCACATATACATAAGTCAAACACTTCCTTATACTTCCATATATGGAAGGTGGTTTACATATATGACGCATATACATAAGTCGGACACTTCTGTATATGCACATATACGGAAGTGGTCGAATTTCGTATATGCATATATACAAAAGTGGTCGGCTTTTGTATATGATGCATATATGGAAGTTGACCACTTTTGTACATGTGCATATATAGAAGTGGTCGGATTCTATATATGCACATATATGGAAATGGTCATCTTCCGTATATGCACATCTACCGAAGTGGTCGACTTTTGTATATGTGCATATATAGAAGGGGTTATGATCAGATGCTAACTAATAGCTAACAAAGTGGAGTTTGGATCAGATCCTAACAACTTCCATCTATGTGCATGTAGGGAAACCGACCACTTCTATATATGCACGTATACGGAAGTCGACCACTTTGGTATACTTCCATTTATGGAAGGAGGATTATGTATATGGCACATATATGGAAGCCAACAACTTATGTATATGCACATATGGAAGTGGTCGAATTCTATATATGCACATATATGGAAGTGGTCGACTTTTGTATATGTGCATATATGGAAGTCGACCACTTCTGTATATGCACATATATGGAAGCCAACCACTTCTGTATATTTGCATATATGGAAGGCAACCACTTCTGTATATGTGTATATATGGAAGCCAACCACTTCTGTATATGCACATATATGGAAGTGTTTTCCTTTTGTATATGTGTATATACAAAAGTGGTCGAATTCTGTATATGCACATATATATAATTCAACCACTTCCATATATGCACATATACATAAGTGGTTGGATTTTGTATATGCGCCATATACGTAATCCACCATCCATATATGGAAATATACGTAAGTGTTCGACTTTTGTATATGTGCATATATGGAAGTAGTCGGCTTCCATATATCCGCATATATAGAAGCACTATTCCATATATGCAATTATGACATAAGGAAATTTTACCATAGGAACTGTCACATCGAGAACTATGACCCCAAGAATTTTGACCTTAGGAACCTTGACCTCAGGAACTATGACCTCAGGAACTTCCATAAGAGCTTTGAACTCAAGAGCTTCCTTAAGAACTTTGACCTCAGAAAATATGACCTCGAGAATTATGACCTTGAGAACTATGACGTCGAGAGCTTTGACCTCAAGAACTTAAACCTCATAAACTATGAGCTTAGGAACTATGACACCAGAAACTATGACCTTAGGAAGTTTGACCTCATGACATTTTACCTCAGGAACTATGATCTAAGGAACTTTGACCTCAAGAACTTTAACCCAAGGAGATTTGACCTTAAGAACTATGATGTGAAGAAATTTGACCTCAGGAACTATGACCTATAGAACTTTGACCTCAAGAACTATGAACTCATAAACTTTGACCTCACAAACTATGAACTTAGGAGCTATAGCTTGATGAACTTTGAATTAAAAAACTATTACCTAAGGAAATTTAACCTCAAGAACTATGACCTTAGGACTTTTTACCTCATGAATGATGACCTCATGAACTATGACTTTAGAAACTGTAACTTCCCCTTCATTACAACTAGAAAAGAGAAGTACAAAAGGTCATTTTTTTAATGCATTACGAAATTAACATCAACAATATATTTCATAGCAGTGCATAATCTACGACATCATAAGTAAAATCATTACAATATACTCTTCATTGTAATCAATAACGATGAAACCAACACATCAACATAAATGATGTTGACACATAAAAAAAAATAGCAACGCAGATCAACACATCACAATCAACTTGAAGCAATTTATAAACAATGATCAACCATATACTAAATATTAAAATGGATAACCAACCAACCCACCCTGCAAGGTTAGACCTCCAGGAAACATGAGAAATGCTCAATCCCAGGATTCATACAATTGATTTTGACCATTTAAGGTCTCAGGGCTGGCGACTATTTTGAGGAACAAGGAGGTGTCTACATCCCACTAACGCAATCAAGTCTAAAACCAACTAGCTCAATCAATCAACATCATTATTGTTCATGGCGCAAAAGAATTTAATTAATAAATAAATCATATCATAACATAAGTTAAGGTGCGAGTGTAATCAACCTTATTATATTTTCATGATGGAAGGGAAAACATATATTTTATTTCAAGGCGTGTGATTAATTTATTACTGAATTCAACAATAAATCAACATTATGTTTAAGGTGTGTGTGTGATCTAATCACCGAATTAAACATAAATGAACATCATTCAATGCGCGCAATTAATCTAATCACTTAGAAAATCATACATCAACATTATGAAAATGCGTGGGAGTAATCTAAGACATAATCATTTATGCATCATCATTAGTCCATAGTGCAAGCAATCTAATCACCTAATTCATCAACATAATCCAAGGTGCAAGGGAATTCATTCACTCAATCATTTATTCATTAACATTTTTAGTGGTTCATGAAGTAACTACACACTTGACCATCCATAAATATCATGGCTCAAAATAAATATCAATTTAATTTTGATGGCGTAAATATTAACTACACACATGACCATCCATACATATCATGGCGCAAAATAATTATCCATTAAATTTTGATGGAGCAAATAGTAACCACAAAGGTGACCATCCATACATATCATGGTGCAAAATAAATATCAATTAAATTTTGATGGTGCAAATAGTAACCACGCACCTGACGATCCATACATATCGTGGTGCAAAATAATTATCAATTAAATTTTGATAGCGCAAATAGTAACCACACACATGAACATCCACACATAGATAATATATCATGGCACAATATAAATATCAAATTATTATTGATGGAACAAATAGTAAATACACACATGACCATCCACACATAACTATTATATCATGGTGCAAATAAATATAAATTTAATTTTTTATGGCGCAAAAGTAAGCCACAATAAAAGAGAACTGAGCAGAATCAAAGTTGGGGCTCTCTCTTAAGAGATTTAGTTAGAGATTTAAACCCCAACCATTACTATGAATGACACAGAGATGAATTATGCCATAGATAATACATAGAGACAAACTCCAACAATAGATGATACACAGTGATAATGAAAAACATAGCGAAATATGCTAAAGTTGAGTGAGATTTGTAAATTCACTAGGTAACTCTAGCCACAAGAAAAACATAGGGAAATTTTTCTAAAGCTGAGTGAGTTTGTAAATTCATTGGGTAACTCCAGCCACATGAAAAACACAGAGAATTAATGCAAGTAAAAATGCCTTGGGATATTACCAAGTTGGGGGAAATCAAAGGCAAGAAAAGTAGTGGTAACTCCATGGTAAAAACTCATTGAGGGAAGGAATAAATGGTAGAGGTTCTTCTTTGAAAAAACGTTGAGGGAAAAATATAAATCTCAGATGATACGCATTGTTTAAATTCGTCGAGAAAAAAGAAAAATCTCGGAAGATACACATCATTTTAAATTCATTGAGGGAAAATAAAAATATCATATGATACACAATGTTTAAATTCACTGAGGGAAAAGAAAAATATCGGATGATACACATCATTTTAAATTCACTGAGGGAAAAAAAAAATATCATATGATACACATTGTTTAAATTCTCTAAGGGAAAAGAAAAATCTTGGATGATACGCATTATTTTAAATTCACCGAGGGAAAAAAAGTCTCAGATGATACACATTGTTTAAATTTGTTGAGGTAAAGGAAAATATCAGATGATACACAAGGTAAACGCAAAGCACTCCCCCCCCAGAAACATAAGCATCCGTAATAAGGTAAACGCAAAGCGTTTCCCCCCCAGACAGGCTGGCATATTTGATCACGAAAATTCATAGAGGAATAAAGGAAAACATGAAGCATCTTCCCCCCATACAAACATGCATATTTTCTCATGAAAATTTGCACAATATTAAGGAGATAAATCGTTGAGCATTGGATTAAGACGCAGGGTTTATAACTCCCCAAAATTTAGAGAAACAATAAAGCAAAATACAATGTGTTCCTTTCCCAACACACAAGGCGTACTTCCATGCCAAAATTCATAGGAAATGAGGTAAAACACATGTGTTCTTTTGAGTTAAAGCGTTGGGCGATTTCCTGGATAAAAACACAGAGAACAAGTTGTTGGGAAATCACAAGCAATCAAAGTGCTCAAGGAAAGAAAAGCTCAGGGTTCTAGAATTGAACACCCAAGGAATATAATGAAAATGCAATCATATGTTGGGCATACTCTATACAATAGAGAACATTCCTAGTTTATCGAAAATTCCAAAAAGAAAAAAAAAACTACAACCATAATGCCGAGTTTATAAAAAACACCAAAGACAAAAATGTTGATTTTATCAAAAAATCCAGAGAGAAAAAAAAACTAGAACTATAATTACTAACACATACTATGTATTTCATTTGCTTATATAATGATGGTTTTATATAGTGTCTACGTGCACAACTTAAAGGAATATTAATTGTTTGTGTGTTGTTTTTTTCTAGCTTCACAAACAATGTGAATTATTGTAGGAAGAATTTCCAATCCACAAGCTTCAAATATAATATGCATTGTAAATATTTCTATAGCTAATGACAAACTTTGAGGAAGGTTTTAAGGATCCATACTTATTTTAAAATAAATACAGTACACATTAAAAATCTTAACACAATTTTACAATCTGAACATAAGTATCATAACCAAAGATGATAATTCAAAGATGTTCTCCTGTGCTTGTGCTCCATCAAACTCCTTTCTTGTTAACCATGGAGACTTCATCAGTACCTCCTAGCCAATGCTAGGGGTACTATTCTCCCCCCTTATCCCCCCGAGTCACTAAGGAGCCATGCACACACAACCAAAATCCTCAAGATCCCAGCTCGCCTCTCAAGGTAAAGCCACCACTCTCTCTCAAGATGGGTAACCCAAAACTCACAAACAAAACCAGTCAAATTTCTGTAGCATAACATTACTCATAACTAGTATGATTCCTCTCTCAACTCAGACATTTGTTTTATAGAAATTTCCCTTAACTCATCCCCACTTGCACACTTAATTCTCCTTTTTAATTAAAATAATTTAGAATTATCTCCCCCACACACTTGTCACCCTTTCCCCCAATTTGGACAATTAAATCCACACTTTAATTTAATAAAAGACAAGTTCCTTCACCCATCCTAAAAGCGCTCCTAAGATCACTCCTAGTTGTCCCTTTATTCCCTTTATTCCCGATTAATGACTAGTGCCTTTCTAAAACTGAGTTGAGTTAAAATAGGAATGTTCTCTAGTTAGAATAGACTCTAGATACCTTTGTATTCTTACACAGTCTTTTATGCTTTATTCCTTTCTTATTTTAAATTCTAATTTGGTATTTTCTGCACACATATGTATTGCATTAATTCTTTAGATTTATTTTATCTCTCTTAATCTCTTAAACTGGTTGACCCTTTTTCTTATTTTATCTAATTTGTAATTTACTTTTAGTAATCTCACCAAGATTTAGACTTAGGATTAAATTCAAATAGGCTTAGAAATTTGTTTTGGGGTATGAAATTAATAATTCCAATAATTAATTAATTAATTAAATTTGACAATGTTTAAATATTTTACAAGATGGAAAAATTCACTCAAGGTTTTCTAGGACACATAGGTTGATTGGCTCAAATTCTATTATGCGTCGTTCCCTTCAAGATGCACTCCGTGCTCCAAGGGTGTCACTCACCTTAGATTCAAATTTTAATTACGCGACATKCCCTTTAAGACGCACTCCATGCTCCAAGGGTGCCACTCGCCTTTGACTAGTTTTGGTAGTTTTCCAACCCTTGTAGTCAATACTCCATTCATGATACCTTGTGAGGGACTAAAGRATTCTAAGGAATAAGGACCCTACCTTATTGCACACCCCTTGGAATATTCGTGAGATACTRTCTCAGTCTTCCTTCACGACATTGTAGATCTATCAAACTAGGTAATCGTTAACCCACAATTCGAGCCATGACGAGAGTGATATGTGGTTGCGTCAGGGATGCTACCACACCTCTCCCTCAATAGCTGGTTTTTGTGCATGGCCCCTTTAATCCTTATGTGATTCATATTAGTAAGAAATCGTTAGCCTACATCCATCAATGAAATATTGTCAATCATCCATAAACAACATCATAATATACTGGATCATATTTCACATATGCATAAATTAAATACTCAAACCAATACAATCCACTCCCTGACTCAATTTGAAGTCTAAGGAGGTCCATTGATGCCATCGACATCCTCAATCTATCAAATGTCATGCACACTTAGGGGAACCTCGTCAATAGAATATGTCAACACATAGATATCAAATAACATAACCTCCTAATCCATAAACATCATCATAACAATCCATAAGAGAAACAAACAACAATATACTAAAACCAAATCACTTGCATACAAGTGTCCTCAAAGAATAAGTCAATAACATGTGCTCTCAAGAGAGGGATGTTACATACATTAAATGCATTAAATAAAACATCTGACAAGATCTACAAATCTAACTATCAAATAAATATGGAAATTGTTGGCACATATCATATGCATCTTCCCGGGTAGCTGAGTGTGGACTATAATTTTCCCATTGGAACTTGACACAATCGATTGTTCGACGTTGTGGCTATCGAATGCGATGGTACATAATGTGGATTGGATCCACTATGAGTGAACCCTCATCCGAAACCTTCAAGGAACTCATGTCTATCACATGTGTAGGATCACTAACATAATTTCTCAAAACAGATACATGAAAAACATCGTATAGACAACTCATAGAATTAGGAAAGGCTAGTTGATAGGCCATGGGCCCCTCCCTTTCCACAACATCAAAGGGTCCCACAAACCTAGGAGATATTTTAGCACCCTTTCCAAACTTGATCGAACTCTTGTGCAGTTTCACCCACAAGAAAAATCGATTGCCAACTTCATAATTACGGTCGGGCGATGTGCATCGACATAAATTTTCTCCGATCTTGCACTTATTTAATCCTTTGTCTTATCATTTTCATTTGTTATTCGATTTCTTGGATCACTTCTATTCCTACCATGAACCTATCCTCAAGTTGATCCCAACTCACTGGTGTCCGACACGGTCACCTGGAAAGAAACTCAAATGGTGCCACCGTAATGGTGCTTTGATATCTATTATACGCAAACTCTATGAGTGGCAATAACTCTTCCCAATGCTTATGCTGGTCCATCACGTACATATGCAACATACATTCCAAGACTTGGTTCATTATTTTTGTATGCCCATCTATCTCATTGTGATAATTTGTAATAAAGTTAAGTTGGGTTCCCAAGGCCTCTTGGAAACTAGTCCAAAATCATCATGTAAACACCAATCCTCAATTGGATATGATCCGTTTAGGCATGCCATGCAATCTCACAATATTGCTGATAAAAACTCTGGATATTTATTTTTCCTGATATGTCATACACACAAGAATAAAATGTGCACTCTTCGTCAAAGTGCCATCTACCATGAAAATCGAGTCGTGCCTCCTTTTCGTCAGCGACAATCCCATAATAAATTCCATTGAAATGACCTCCCATTTCAATTCTCGAATAGCGTGTGGCTGTAGTAATCCTACTGGATGTCTATGTTCATCCTTCACTTGCTAACATTCTATACATCTTGCCACGTAGTTAAGTATGTCTTCCTTCATTCCTTTCCAGAAGAATAAGGGCTTAAGGTCTGCCCTCATCTTCGTGACTCCTGGATGAGCCATGTACACTGGTCTATGAGCTTTGTTTAAGATCAAAATCCTCAATTCGTCATTAGGTGGTATGTAAATTTGGTTATTATACCTCTTCAATTCGTCTTTTTCCAAATTATGTCCTTCAAAACTAGGTAGCAACATGGTGTCTCATCTGATATTTTTCTTAACCTCTGTACACCAGTCATCGTCGCATTGTATAGTTAGAATCTTTTCTTAAAAATTCGTCTGAAGAGGTATCGCCACAAATATGTGTGGTCTCTGACTCAACGCATCTACCACTCTGTTCATTGTTCCTTTTATGTAGGTAATCTCAAAATTGTACTCGCTAAGAAGTTCTAACCAAGACCTTTGTCGCGTGTTCAAGTCAATTTGTGTAAAAATGTGTTGCAAACGAAAATGGTCTGTTTTTAGCTCAAATTTTCATCCAATCAAGCAGTGTATCCACACTCTCATGGCATACAAAATAGCCAATAACTCTAAATAATGTGTCACATAGTTCTCCTCATTCTTTCTTAATTTCCTTGAGATGTAAGTGATCACTTGACTGTCTTGCATCAAGACTCCACCTAAGCCTTCTTTGGATCTGTCTGTGCATACCAATAATTCCTCAACCATGTTGGGGACTTTTAGTATCAGTTATTTCATCAACATATCCTTGAGCCTTTAGAATGCTTCCTCTCATTTCTCGGTCCATACAAACTTCTTGTTTTTCTTCTACAATTCCATGATCAAATTTGCTATCTTCGAAAAACCTTTTAGGAACCATCGATATAATCTTTCTAAACCCATAAAGCTACGTATTTCTAGTACATTTTTCAGTGCAGGCCATTCCATAATATACTCTACCTTCATTGGATCCATAACAATGCCTTTGTCAAAGATAAAATTTCCTAGGTAATGAATCCTCGATTGATAAAAAGAGAATTTCGATAATTTCGCGTATAATTTGTTTTCTTGTAAACATTGTAGTACGAAGCACAAATTCTCATCATGTTCTTTCGTCATCCGAGAATATATCAGTTTGTCATCAATTAATACTTGAACAAACTTTTCCAAGTATTCGGGGAACATCACATTCATCAAGCTCATGAATACCCCTGGGATGTTTGTCAGTCCAAATGGTAAAACGATAAACTCATAATTCCTTAACCTTTTCTTGAATGCGTTCTTATGAATGTCCTCCTCCTTGATTCGTAACTAGTGATATCCTGATCTCAAGTCGATATTTGAAAACACCGTCCCACCTTTCATTTGATCAAAAAAATCATCTATTCTTGGCAATAGATACTGGTTTTTGATCATTGCCTTATTCAATTGATTGTATTCAATATAGAGTCTTCACGAACCATCCTTATTTCTTATGAAAATAGAAGGTGCACCCCAAGGTGACACACTTGGACGTATAAGTCCTAGGTCCAACAACACCTTTAGTTGCATTTTCAACTCATGTAACTCAGGGGTTGACATATGATAAGGTGTTCTTGCTATCATTTCAATTCCAGGTTTCAAGTCGATGGTAAATTCCAACTCTCTTTCGGGCGACAAACCTAGTAAATCTTATGGGAACACGTCCTCAAACTCTCGTACTACCGAAAGGTTTTCTAATCCTTCTGCCATGCCCTTTTCATTCAACACTAAGATTTCATATAGCTTTCATCCTTTTCATATGCTCTTCTGTAGCTATACTGAAGAAATAAACCTTAAGGAAACTCCATGGTTTCTTCCTACAATCACTCGTCTCTATCCCTCATCAGCGGTCAAACTGAACCATTTTTTCTTACAGTTGAGTATCGCATCATGTGATTCCAACTAGTCCATACCGATCACGACATCATAAGATCCTAATATCTTGATGTAAAGGTTGGCCTTCATTAAAAAATATCCCAAGTTGAGGATATAGTCCGTAACCTTTCCTCCAACCTTCTGCTTGGTGCCCGAAGCCATTTCCATGTAGCTAAACTCATCCTGTTCAAATTTCTCTACCTTAATTATTTTTAGAGTTGCACTAGAAATAAAGCTCTATGTAGCACCGGGATCTATCAAAATACTAAAGGTTTGATCAACGATGGTACATTATGTCTAGAGCACAATAGAATGGTGCTCAGCCTGACAGTTATTCACCAGTGCATGAATCTAGTGGTCCTTACCCAAATCTCCAACTATAGTGTGTGAGATTGACTTGGTTGTTACGACCCTCTCAACTAGACAATCCTGCTGGTAATGTGGCTCTCCACATGTCCAACATCCAGTCTTTGATCCCATACTCCTGGTCCCCAAAGTAGAAGATGTTGTCCCACTATCCTGAAACCCTGGTCTGTTCTACTGAACATGCCTAAAATGTTGTTGCATACGACGATGTTTTTGGTGTTGTGGTCCTCTGTAGGGAGTCCTCTACTGGGGATTCAGTCATTGTGGAGTCRTGAACATGGATCCTCTCGAAGTACCTCGATACCAGGATGAATGTCTAGATGGTTTTTGATGTTGTTGCACACCATATGTTTCATGTCCCATYGGTCTCGCAGGAGTCCTTATCTGACCCCCATTGATCAACTCTTCCTCAACTATGAGGGCCTTTTGGATTGCATCGTGAAATGTATGAGGCATTAGGATCCTCACGTTCGCATGAATGTTGACATTGAGGATGAACACAAACTTGTTGAACTTGAACTTCTCAGTGTTCAAATGTGGACCGTACCTAAAAAAATCCATGAATCGGTCCTCATACACAGGCACCGTATGACCACCCTATCACAAGGAGTTGAACTCATTGAGCCGGCACTCAATGAATTCCTCTAAAAAATACCTCTCCCTAAATCATTCCTCGAACAGTTCCTATCAGACATCATCGACGACCATGTTCACTTGTGGTAGGAGTGTCTTCCACCATAGAAGAGCGCTCCCCTTCAACTGAAATACCGCCATGTGGAATTTCATGTTGGAGGTGTAGTTGCGAAGTGAAAATCACATCACCATGTTCTCCAACCATTCCTCGATGATTGCATCATTCGTGGCACCCAAGAACTCGGGAAACTTGACCTTCTCGATTTCTCTGTGAATGATACCAGTATCGAATGGGGTGCGTTGTGGACCCTCAGGGGGTGCAGGTGCCCTGGCCTCATCTCTATATAGCTGGTTAATGAAGGCCTCTGACATCCTTTGAAAGGAACTCATCAACCCAACCACATCCCCTTCAATAATCTAGTCCTGTCCAATGACTTTCTCTTCTCCTTGGGGATTATACCCCTTTGGCATGGATGGTACTGAAGGCGTCACACCTCCTCCACTAGCACCACATCGTCGGCCTCCATGACATCCTCTAACCATGATTACCTGTAGGGACACAATTTGATTTAATTAGCGATAAATTATTGATCAAGTGTTTAATACAGTGGAAGGCATTATGATTCCAAGTAGCAGGGTTGAACCCGCTCTAATACCATATGTAACGTCCCCTCCGTTACAACTAGAA
>JASDQU010100757.1:114045-124629 GCA_032191745.1 Picea mariana | reverse complement strand
ACACATCAATGCATTGAAAGAGCCAAACCGACTCTTAACCAACTTGGTAGCAGTGTGGAGATTTTTTGAATTTCTCATTAATTAATTAGATGTATGTAAAATCGGGCCACCGTTGTGAACTGACGAATCATTGTAAATCCTTACACGATTGTAATATATTACAGGTGTAGGATATTATCCCGTATTAGTCATTAGGTTGCATTAATTAAGCAGAGTAGGTAACCGCTTGAGTAGAGTGTGATAGAATTTAGATAAGAGGAAGAAGAGAGAGTAAGCTCTGGGTCCTTAGACAAGTTTTCATTGTAGTTTTGTAAGATACAAATTTTGTAATCATGTATTTATTTCTGAAATGAATAGAATAGAGAAAATTTATACAATTGTCCAGTGTTGATACTATTTTACAGTTTTACTGTTGTTATGTGTTTTGTGGATGTATGATGTTCATGGTGAAGGAATGAATTTATGAAGAATTTAACAAGTTTCAAGTGTTTTCTCTTCTGTAAGTTATGTAAGGAGTGAACAGGACTAAAAATCGACTAAGTGTCAAAGAAATCCTTTAGAAGAAGAATTTGTGGAAGTTGGACAAGATAAAGGGTTAAGATCTATCCAAGAGGAGTTGAAGGAAACAAGGAACGTTAATTTAAGGAGGAATACGTGTCCACAGATCGTAATCTTCAAGTAAATTGAAATTGGCTTTCGATTGAGAATTGAGACTGTTGAAACCCGAAGACCCAAATAAAATCTGGACCCTTAGATCTAAAGGGACATGTGGCAACAGATCGAGAAATTCAGATAATAATACTCTAGGATGTTGATAATTGAAATCTTCGAACCTACAAGGCCGGAAGTAAATTATAATCATCGATTTGAGGGGGACAAATGTCATTAGATCTTTTATTTCGGGAGATAGCCATTGTGGAGAAAGCAGGAGTTGAGATTTGAAACTCCTGAAGACCGAATCATAGAATAAATCACATCCGTTGATTTAGAAGGGTTAGTTCTGATCCGTAGAATTGGGAAAGGACAGATCTAAACAATGAGGTTCAGAAGAGCCGTCGAGATCTTGATATTGACAATCACGAAGGATTGCAAAGATGAAAAGTACTCGTATGTTAAAAATTTGATAGCGGGCCGCAATTGAAACCACAGTATTGCAAAAAGGATGTGTGGTGATTGGAAGTGAATTGTGGGGAGAAAAGTGAATTGTGGGGAGAAAAGTGGGTTGATCCCAAACCACTTTCAACCGCACCCAAATTCATGTGTGGACATAACCTGAGGTCACATGCGGAAAGGATTTAACGAAGGAGGAGCTAGCTCTTGAGTCGTCATCGTTCAGTAGTGAGAATAAGAGATTGCGAGTTTTACAAAACTCGCATCGAGAAAAAAAAAATGCTTGTCTTTATTTACAAGCGATACCATTAAGGTTTCAAAGAGATAATTCAACTCCGAGAATTGAAGATCCTTGACCGGGAAGTCGTGCAACCCCAAGGAGAATGGGGGGTTTGCAGCAAATGTACATTGAGATGTTAATCCACTCTGCATTTTCTCATGGCTACAATAATATTTTGACATGGATCCACTGTGTATATTTTTTGGTTATTATATTGCATCTTATATACTTCATGGATCCATAGTGTACTTTATTTAGCAACTATGCTTATTTTTCTACCTAAGCATGGGTAAACCCACCTTGGGAAAGGGAGTCATCTACTGGTTTGTTTTTTTGTTTGCATGTTCCTTTTATATCCTTAGTTTGCTACAATCCACCTAGGTTTCACTTGCCAAATTCCTTTATGTCTTATAATGTATTTCAACCACTTTCTTCCCTTCTAACCCCATACATTATAAAGAATCCATTATAGCTAGATTTGGTGACCCTTGACTATATATTCTAAGTTTGGTGAGTCTCCTTTGATTTCTCCATGAATTCTCACTCCTTTAAGGTATTTTTTGAGTGTATTCTTAGATGCTCACTAGTTTCCTTCTGAAAACTTGTGAGCTACTCCCTAGGTTCCTTCATGCAACTTGCGAGCACCTCCAAAATGGCACAAAAAACTAAATTCATGCCAAAAGTGTGGTCCTGAGTGGGGATCATGCAATATGTACACTTGTATACCTCATACATTGATCCCCAATAACCAAAACTACTTTACCATCATATAAATAAGAGTTCTATGTGGGAGGAAAGGACCAAGACTAGTTAATGTACTTTCATTCTAAATAAATCTATGGAGAATTATCTTAAGTTTTTATAGTCTCTTCATTATCAGAACCTATTAGTTATAGAAGCCTTGTCTAGTCATAAGTAGGGATTGAATCCTCATTGGATTTCCGTTCTATAGTAATACCATGACTATGTTGTAAAGTTGATATTGATAAGTGGCTTAGTTGGAGGAACTAGACTTGGGTGATGAAGTTGTCGACAAAAAGAATCAAGTATAAAACTCCTTGTTACTTTTTTATTATACAAAAATACATATATCTCTCTCCCCCACCAACCTGCATTCTCCCCAATTCATTATTCATTTATCTATTAATGTGTTTTTGAATTAATGAGTTATGTATGGAATTAATTTGTTTGATATTAATTAATATTTCCTTATCACAAATTTATAGTATTATTATATATGCTTGATTAGGTTTGAGAAAGGTTTGTTTCTTGGCTTGTGTGTAGGTTTGGAGAATGATATTGAATTACAAGTTTACCATCCAATTTACTCACAAAGGTCAAGTTGTTTCAACATTTAACTCGAGTACTTTCCTCTATCATCTCATTTACATTCAATAATATAAATTGTAGATTCTAGAAAGATAGTGAGTTAATTTTTATTTCTCTATTGATGACATGAACCCTACTCACTAAGGATTTTCCCGCTAACATTTAAAAATGATCAATATTGTCTACATAAAGAAAATTAATGATGACAATTCTATTGAAAGTAGTGTTAACAGGTCATACTCTTTTTAGGAACACATCTAACATATCAATATAAATGCCATAAAGGTTAGGGTATAGGGGACAGATCCTTGATTAATCCCTACATTGCAATTGATTTCTTCTAATCAATCCTCACTATTCCTAATCTTAACAATTACTTTCTCATACAACCTTATCATAACAACCTTGAACCTAATATGAACCTTTATATCTTTCGATCTCTTCCATATGTTGTTTCCAAGCACAGTGTCAAAAGATTTATTAAAGTCAAAATTTGGATCATCATATAATTATTCATCTATATTGACACTTTGTCGATGGAAAGATTAGAGGAATTGGTTAGAATTGGCTTGTAGGGCCCATTTTCGCTGCATGTCCTAGTTTGGAAAATTGGCACGAAAATAGGTAATTTCAGCTTATATAATATTTGCAAGAAATCCAATTAACCTTAATCCCATACTTGAAACCAAATAATACGCGAACACAATTTAACTTCTTATCAAGGAAATTTGTATTTACACATAATAAATATTTTTAATTATTGAATTGAAAATATTGTGATTAATTATTTTATTAACTAAGCCTACAGGTGTACACTATTGGAAATGGACATATTTAATGGGAATTTAATCACATATGGACTTTTAGTGGACATGATTTCATATTCGTAGAATATTCTTGGTCATCACAATAAATGAAGGGCTTTGATTTCAACCATTAACTTCCTTGCATGACAAAAGATGTTTGTTCTTCATTAAAAAGGGTGATTAGGGTGATAGCATAATAATTGAAAATCGAGTGAGTTATTAATGTGTTCATGATTAAAAAGGGTGATAGGGTGATAGAATAATAATTTCAGATCCAATTATTAATGAGTGTATTTTTTTACTCATAGGCATTAATATTTTTTATTGCATCTTTTTTCGTTGGTGGGGTGCATGGGAGCAAGGGTTTCATGGCCATGTTTTCTTAGAATGTGAAGAGTGTCATGATAAGAATGGTATGGATGCCACATTTGGCTAACATTTTTGGCCTCAGACATGTAATCTAAGTGCAAGCATGTAATCTTACTGCATCGATATTGAATTGATTTATTTCTGCAACATGTGGTTTTGATTCAAGGATTGTCCAATGAAAGAAAAGTTAAGTTCATTCATGGAAGGGTCCATTACAGGGAGGTATCTACTAAATCATAGGGATTATATAATCACAAGGAATTTTTGGGATCTTTTTCTTTGTAGACGAGTATTGATTGAAGTCAGCCTCTTCCAAAACCCTATTTTTTGCCTCCTCAATGAACAATCTTCTACAAAGGGATGATGAAGGTCTTCCATATTGCATTTGAATTGACTATAGTCTCTTTCATTTTAGTAGAGTAATTGGATTTTTATAGTTTCAATAACCATTATTAGCTATAATTTCAATAACCATTCATGACCAGGCTCAAGATATAATGGCATTGGCTGGGAATATAATGGTTTCTCCTGCAACTAACCTCATAATAGCATATTTTAGCAACATTTTGAGCTAGTTGAGGAGATCAACACTCCATCATATGGAATGCTTAGGTAAGAGGTATAATTTAGTTTAAATGGTGAAGTTATAAAGATTAAGATTATTTAGGTTATGAAAAATGAACAATGTTATCAACCCTTGAATTTTACATGTGCAAATATCCCTATATCTCTACAACATATTTTGGAAAAGCGCAAGGAGGGGTAATTATTTAACAACATCATCATTTTGAAGTTCCTTATGAATTTTGCAACCATATTTTTTTTTGGTTCATATCATCCATTTATACATCCATCCACATGCATATTGAATAGCGTGGCTTCACATCTCAGGGGTATTAATTGTTAAACAACTCACAAAAGATTGATTTTTTGCAAAAGCATATCTCAAAATTTCCAATCTACAAATTTGACGTAGGTTGAGATTGCGTGCCCAATTCAGACACAATCTTTGGGTTTCTAGCATGGAGAGATGGCAAGCACTTTGTACAGAGCCCAATTGTAATAACCAGAGAGCAACATTAGTAACCAATCCTAATTTTTGCTCCTCACACATTTTTTATTTCAACATTTATTATCAAATACATAAAGAATATTGGGAGTTCGATTTCTTGCTTTCCATCAGAGAATAAATTTGAGGGGCACTCTTACCCATCAAGTAAAATTTTTAATTATTTATATTTAATTTTTATGTATTTAACCAAATGCATTTTCATATAGTTGAAACTTGCAATTATAAAAATAATTCAACAAAAGTTATGAATGGTTGTTGAAAAAATAAAAATAAAAGTTATGGATTGCAAAATTTGAAATAATTATAGTTATTAATATAATGAAATAATAAATATTATTGAATTATTTTGGATTTGTTTTTATATAGTAACTAATAATGCTTTGTAAAATAAAAATAAAATAAAGTTTTTGAGTGGTCTGACCCATGTTTATTTTTATTATCAAGATTTAGGAAGACATTAAAAACGCAGGTGGGAAGGTATTTAAATGTGGATTCTCAAAAACCAAATATAATTAGAAAATAAGTGTGAAAGAAGGTGTTTTCTAGTTTGACAAATTTCATCATTTCAATTGCAATTTAATATTAATGAGCCTAGTTGCATGTAGTTCTAAATCCTTGATCTTTTCTTCCCTCTCAAAATTTTCTTTTCATCCTAAAGGATGTGATACAGTCCAATTTCCAAAGAATCCCTGTGGCTTTTATGTTGAGAGCATGCAAGTGTTGTGCAACCCGTGTTATAATATTTGTAACTTATGCAATGTGTTATACATGAAAATTTCAATTTGAAACCTCCATTGTAACATCCCCAACCACCAACAGGTCGATAAATGCCACTACTCAACTTTGATACCAATTTGTAACATCCCCCGGTCTACAACTCCACCGGTTAATGCTACCAACAAAACCTTAGAGTTGTCCTTTACTGCTATGATTCTGAACTATAACATCCCCGACCCTCCACAGAGATTGTGTAATGCTATCACTACTCAACTTTGATACTAATTTATAACATCCCCAGCCACTAACAGGCCGGACAATGACACTACTCATCTCTGATACCAATTTGTAACATCCCCTGCCACCAACAGGCTGGGAAAATGGCCGCACAAACAACCTTCATTACGTACAGTTATGTAGATAAATATGTAGAGGCCAAAAACGCGTTCAGATTGAGGATGTCCGAATGGCCCGGACGAACCCCCAACCCAGCTCAACTCATCCGCTTTAACTACATGCGCCCAGTTCAACACTTGTCTTACTGGAGCTATATGCACTCCACTTAGCATACATCCATTTTCCAGGAACTTAGGATAACATTCATCAATTTCCCACCTTAGTCTTTAGGAATAATAATAAAATATTATCCCCCTAGCTTAGCCCCCCCCTTAGCTTAGCCCCTAGGCCCAAACAGTTAGCCTCCTCCCTTTCCCAACCTTATGGAAGCTTAGTCCCCTATCACTATTTCTTCATGGTCAGACTACAACCAGCGATGTTTTATATTTTATTAATGATCTACATGATTGCATATACAAAATCAGGCTCATGGCCTTAAGCATCTAGGCTCTCTGGCCTAATAAACACATAAGCCCAACAAATTATATACACTTGGCTCACCAGCCTACAAAACATGTTTACAATTCATAAATAAAACTGGGGCACTATCAGGGGATATTACATCCATCTACTATGGAATTTGTAACCTGTACTATGCATGACCTTTTCTATAGAATTTATAATTTGTGTTATGTATGCTTTACACAAAAATCAACATTCAAATTAAGAGAATCTTTCCAAGATCACCATACGTTTTTTGAGTTAAGAGGTTAGGAAGGTTGGTAGTGTGACAAATATTTTTAAAATGAGATCTAATATGGGTATAGGATAGACAATCTAAGAGAAAGTGATTTTCATTTTCAACCTTCTTAGTGTCACAAAGGTGACACACTCTTTCATCCCATGGTGTTTTAGGAATTGACCAATGTCTAGTTTCACTATGGAGCTCGTGAGAATTTGTTCTTATCTTAGAAATGCTTATTTTTTTCTTTACACTTGGAAAAACAAATAGATAATTTTGATCTTCTAGATTAGGGTTGATTACATCCTTATAATACCTTAATTTTATTTTTTCCTCTAACTCTTTATCACACCACATTTTCTCCTTAAATTTTGACTTGACGTTTTTTTTAATAGTATCTTTATTAAGTGAACATCACTAATGATGACTAAATTTAAAAATTACCATATTTGATGATTAAAAATGGAAAAAATGATAAATACCCATCAAATTTAACCATTGTTTTCAATTGTGCAAACCATGTGTTGATTTTGGCTTAGTCTATTAATATCACATTATAATATCTTAAATATTTATCTCAATCTAGTAATATTATATTATATTACATGATCTTACATCTATTTTTACACTAAATTATATAATACATATATTTTTTTACAATGAAATTGATTGGTACACTTTATGTACCTTAAAGTGATTCATCTCAATCTCAATTCCAAGTCAATGACTCAAGAATATATTTTAATTTATTGATGATGATGATGATGATTAACGTCCACTAAGACCAAATTGGTCTATCAGACCTTAAGAGGGAAAGTGATTACTTGCGATTCTTTAGAATTTTGTTTCTGTGCTTGAAAAACATTAAGAGAATCTTTCCAATATCACCATACTTCTATTGAGTTAAGAGGTTAGGAAGGTTGGTAGTGTGAAAAACATTTTGAAAATTAGATCTAGTATGGGTATATGCTAGACAATCTAAGAGAAAATGCTTTTCATCCTCAACCTTCTTAGTGTCACAAAGGTGGCACACTCTTTCATCCCATGGCGTTTTAGGAATTGACCAACACCTAGTTTCACTATGTACCTCGTGAGAATTTGTTCTTATCTTAACAATGCTTTTTTTTTTCTTTACACTTGGAAAAACAGGTAGATAATTTTGATCTTCTAGATTAGGGTTGATTACATTCTTATAATACCTTAATTTTCTTTTTCCCTATAACTCTTTATCACACCACATTTTCTTCTTAAATTTTGATTTAACACTTTTTTTAATAGTATCTTTATTCTGCAAAATGGTGTCTTCCATGATTCCCCAATAGTTTAGCCAAGACTAGGCATCTTTCTGCCATCCTCGCTTGAGTCAATGGTGGTTATGACTTGATTTTGAAGCAATTTCAGACAGCCTCTTGTCTTCCATGTTGTTTAACTTATTCTTATACATTAGGTATCTAGTCATAGCCATGCTCTCAATGGGGAAGAGGCTTGTTTCTAGGAGGAGGACGAGATAGGGCATATTTCCTTTAATTTTGAGATTATAGGTTATAAAATTCTTTTGTATTTTCTCTATATTTCTCTATGATTCATGAAAGATACTACCGCCCCATACATCACATCCATAAATAATAACAGGTGTAACAAGATTCTCAAAGAGGAGTTTCTTCTTATCCCAACTCCAAAGATCAGTTTATTTACAATTGTTTTCAATCCCATAATAAGCTTTCCATCCCCCAATAATCCTTTTCTCAATGCTATAATTCCAATTGAGTTTGTGGTGAATATTAATTCCAAGATATTTGTATGAAGTCACTTCCTCCAAGTTTTTGTTGTCATATACGAAGGTATCATAAGGGATCTTATTGGATTTAATTATCATGATCTTAGTCTTATCAGTATTAATAGTCATACACATATTGGAGCAAATATCCTTGTGGATTCTTAGGTTGTTTTCAAGATGATGGGAACTCCTTTCCATAAGAATGATATCATCGTCATAAAGAAGAAGATTGATGACTATACCAGTGAGAGTAGGGACGACACAACCATCTTTTTCCAAGCAATCTTCTAACATGTCAATGTATATGCCAAAAAGGGTAGGAGACAAGGGACAACCTTGTTTGACTCTAATATTGCAGTTAATATCGTTTGAACAACCCTCATTGTTTTTAAACTTAGCAACAATGTTCTCATACATCCTTATTGCAACATCCCTCAACTCGAGAGACACTTTTATCTCTTCCAACCTATTCCAAAGGTTTTTGCTAGGAACATTGTCAAAATATTTTCTAACGTCAACAAAACAACAAAAAAGATTGGTTTTAGTATTGTAGAACTCCTCTGGAATGACCCTAAAGGTAACAAGATGGTCCACAGTTGAATGATATCTCTTGAACCTGGCTAGACCTTTGGTTCTTTTACTGTGATTTTCTAGCCAAATGCTAATCTTCTTCTCCAAAATAATTCCATAAAGCTTGGCTAAAATCAGGCTAATCATAATGGTCCTATAATTAGAGGGGATGTTTCTATCCCCATTTAAAAAAATAGGAACAATGATGCTTTGTGTCCACAATTTAAGAAAGCGTTTCTTGACTGCTAAATTGAAGAGCTTGTGTATGTGAGGGATAAGGATAGGCCCTCCGATTTTAAAATTTTCATCTTGGTAGTCTTCAATGTCCTTAGCTTTCCCATTCACAAGTCACTTAACCCCGAACTCTATGTCATCTACAGAAAAAAAAATTCTTTCTTTGTAGGGACAATAGGAGTGGTGTCCATGGCATTAGGGAACTTATAAATACTTTTGAGGAGGTTGAGAATTAAGTTTGTGGATTTTTATGATATTTAGGGTGACAAAGTACCCCAATCTATTTGGTTGAAATTTGAAGACTAAAGGATAATTTCTAGGTAAGTTGAATATTCATATAAGTAATCAAGGTTTTGATATAATAGGGTGACAAAATACTCTAATCTCTTGTTTGAAATAATCTATTTGTTTGAAATTTGAAAACTAAAGAATGATTTAGGTAAGTTTTTGATATAATATTGTAATTTCAAGGTTTTGATTCAATGTTGTGATTTGCAATAAGTATATTTGATATAATATTGTGATTTCAATTTAAGTATATTTGATATAATATTGTTATTTCAAGGTTTTGATACAATATTGTGATTTGTAATAAATATATTTGAGCATATTGCATTGTACTGAAGGTTTTTTTTTAATAGTGAAACCCATGTTTTGATTATGATTCTATATAATATATTGACTTATAAAAAATAATATTATATTATATTATATATATAATATATAGTATATTTGATATAATATTGTTATTTCAAGGTTTTGATACAATATTGTGATTTGTAATAAATATATCTGAGCATATTGCATTGTACTTAATTTTTTTTTAATAGTGAAACCCATGTTTTGATTATGATTTTATATAATATATTGACTTATAAAAAATAATAAAGTTTAAAATTTATTTAACAATTTTAAGGAGTAAACTGATTTTGATTATGATTCTATATAATATATTGACTTATAAAAAATAACAAAGTTTAAAATTTATTTAACAATTCTGAGTGAATTGGTGTTATAATGAAAACTTTATTATGTTTTATATAAAACTAGTGTTATAATAAATAAACTATTATGTTTTTTCTTCTTATTATTGATTTTTTTTCCTTAAAGAATTAAATAATTTAGATTTATTATTAAATTTAAAATTCCATATGTTAGAATGTTTAAAAATACATTTTAAAATTTATTATATGTTAAAATTTATTTTTTCTATTGTAGTTGAATTTTATGTAATTATATATT
>JASDQU010100757.1:91673-104565 GCA_032191745.1 Picea mariana | reverse complement strand
CAGGAAATGTTTGCTACTATAGGAGTTCAAAGTCAAAACCTTAGGTTTTGAAAGTTTGAAGGATATGTGTGCAGGTGACACAGACTTTTGCGAGGCATACGAGGCAGCCGAGAACCCAGTTCTCAGGGATAGGAGTCTGTGGATTGACTACCTGATCCAGGATGGATTGTTGTTTAAAGGCAATCAACTGTGCATTCCAGATTGCTCTATGAGAGAGAATTTGGTGGAGGAGAAGCACAGTGGGGGCTTAGCAGGCCATTTTGGATATGACAAGACATTCGCCAAGCTGAGCGAATTGTATTATTGGCTTGGCATGCATGCTAACATTAAAATATTTGTTGACAGATGCCAGATATGTCAACATGCAAAAGGCCGAAAGCAGAACACAGGGTTCTATCAGCTATTGCCCATACCCGAGAGGCCATGGGAAGCCATCAATATGGATTTTGTGTTGGGTTTACCGAGAACTCAGAGAGGATTTGATTCCATCTTTGTGGTGGTGGACCAGTTTTAGAAGATGGCACATTTCATTCCGTGTCACAAGGCCAGCGATGCAACCCACATCGCAAATTTGTTTTTCAAAGAGATTGTCCGATTGCATGGATTACCGAAAAGCATAGTCTCGGATCGGGATACCAAATTCATAGGTCATTTTTGGAGGACGCTATGGAAGAAGCTAGGGACTGACTTGGAATTTAGTTATGCTTACCATCCGCAGACAGATGGGCAGACTGAAGTAGTCAACAGAATCTTGGGGGATCTGTTGAGGAGCCTGGTGACCGAGCATCACAGCAGTTGGGATCAGATCATACCACAGGCAGAGTTTGCGTACAACGATTCTGTGAATCGGAGTACAGGTAAGAGCCCATTTCAAATTTTGTATGGGACACAACCGTGAGGAGTATCTGAGCTCAGGGAGTCAGAACAGGCTGAAACTAGCAACGCGAAAGCTGAAGAATTTGCTGAGGCGATGCAAGAACTTCACGCAAAAGTAAAACACCGATTGATGAAGGCGAACCAGGAGTATAAGCGCAGAGCCGACCAGAGGAAAATACAACTTCAGTTTGAAGTTGGAGACATGGTTCTAGCGCACCTGAGGAAGGAAAGGTTCCCAAGAGGGACGTATAACAAGCTCAAGATGAAGAAAATCGGGCCATGCAGAGTCCTGAGGAGGTTTGGTGAGAATGCATATGAGCTTGAGTTGCCAGAGGGCATCGGGATATCTTTGATTTTCAATATTTTGGACTTATACCCATACATGACTGATACAGAAGACACTGGAACCGAGGAACCATTTGTCCAGTGGTAGAAGCAATTGCCAGTTGCACAGAAATCACAGATGGAGTGCATACTGGATAAACGAGTCGGAAAGAAGACCAGGAGGAAACAATATTTTGAGTACCTGGTGAAATGGAAGAATCACCCAGTGGAGGATGCCAGCTAGGAAACAGAGACAGTGATTCAAAATCATGGGCAGACTGTGCAGGAGCTCATGGACAGGAGCCCATGAAATCTTTTAGGCCGAGGAGTATGATGCAGGAGCATCTACGACTTCATCAAGCGAGCCAGCGTGGAGGAAAGAGAAGAACAACTGGACAGCACCAACGCATACATTTTTGAATTACTTTGAAGATTGTTGCGCTGCCGTTTAACTAAAGGCATTCAAAGCTGAGCCCACTTGTATTGTATTATAGGTAGGAAGGCATTTAATGGTTTTAATGTTGTTATATAGGATTAGCTGTAGATTAGACAGTTTTACTTCCAGGAGGGAAAACGAATATAGGCACCCTCCTTGTATAATTGAGATTATTATTCAGCATTGGCACAGAAGAAACAAAGGAGAGCAACTCAGAGAACTGGTGAAGAAACCCCATGTACAGATATTGAGTTAATAGCAAAGTTTAATTCAATTCCATGGCTGTGATTATTCTCTGTGTGTTGTTTATATTATGTTGTTGCATGTTTTCTTCTTGTTTTGCCTATTGTCTATATGCTGCATATGTGATTGCATGGCAGGTTCGAAATCTGAGGGATTGAGGGATCGAGCTCCAATCGTTTTCTCTGTTCAAGCTAAGAGATTCCTGCATAGAGTGCAGTGAAATACCTCCGCATAGAGTGCATTGAGGATGCTGGACAGTTAAAACCCTCATCTCTGTTTGCCCAGAAGTTGTGCTGAGTTAGGAGAACCGTGTAGGTGAATTGCAGGTTGAGTGAAGTCTTAGAGCCAAGCCTGGGAAGAGAAGAACAGGAGAGCCGTGGTTAAATTCCATGGACTTGTTTATTCTCTGTGTACTGTTGGTATTATGCCTTTGCATATTTTCTTCTTGTTATGTACTTCTTTCATATGTTGCGTATGTGATTTTATGGAAGAATTGAAACCAGAGTGATTCTGAGTGGAAAGTTGGTGAAAGCTCAGGAAGGAGAGTTCTTATCTAGTACTGGGGAATAGACCCAGGTGAAGCCTGAACGGGAGAAGGTTCGGAGCAAAGGACTCTTCAAGAGGAAGAGAATCGATGACTTGAAACCTTGGGAAAGAATTAACCTCCAAGCGCAGGTGGAACACAGTTTCCATCGCATTTCGGCATATCGGGGTTGGCGAGTGCAAGAGTTGCATGCACGTTGGAATCGCGAATAGCGATTTCCCGATTTCGTGGGAGCCGTCGATTGTTGGAGGGATAGGTGGCACGAATCCGAAGAATCGAGGTTTCGGTGTTCGGGGTTTCCAACAGCGAGGAAACTTTGCGTCAAGGATTCGCGATCCGCGAAATCCCGAAGTGACGTGGCAGAGTGGGGCCCCGAAAGATAGGATAGCCCAGGTGGCATTTGATCGAGAATCGGTACTTCGGGCTCAGGTTTTGAAAAGCATGCGGTTGACATCGCGAGTGGCGATATCCCGATCCGTTGACCGTTGACCATCAGCATTCGGGGTTTGGAGTTTGGAGTTGCGCGAAGAGTGTGCATAGGGTTCGCGATACTGCGAAACCCGATTTCCCGAAGTAATTGTCGGGAGATCAACAGAGAGTTCTATGGGTGACGAGAAGTCCCGATACGGGATTTGAAGGGTGTTACAACTCTTCGGGCCGTGGGAAAGAAGGTCCTGGCGAGAGCGGCTGTGCCATTGAGGGCAGGTTGCGTCAGAGAGGAAGAGACCCAATTTACCATAGCAATCAAGGGAGAGAATTCATCACCATTCTCAAGAAGCCATCAGATGATGTCTACTTCTTCCTCAAAGAAGTAGACTGATACCACTGTGATCACCCAGCCTCCACCAAGATCTGCAAAATTGAGTATTTTTGAAAAGTATGATTTAATCAAGAAGAAGAACGAGATACTGACAAGTCACACTTATGATCAGTTCTGGAAGTAGACATCAACAACACAACATATATTGCTCTCTGCTTTTGATATAGAAAAAGGGAGAATGCACATGGCGTTTATGCAAGCACAGGTGCCTCATCCAAAGGAAATCACTTATTACAAAAGGTCAACACTTGAGTTTGATACCAAGCACGTACATCCAACTGATCAGATGGATTTGCACATGCAGACTAGAGAAATGGTTTTCTCAATATTGGCCAACACTTCCACTACTACTGCAAAATTACAGGTTTCTCTAAACAATGTTCAAACTCAATTAAAACTGGATAAAGTATCATCTTTTGCAAAGGATAACAGGATTAAGTCTTTAGAAGAATTGGTGCTCAAAATTGGGTATGACCCCTTAAATGTGAAAGTAGTTGAGGAGATTCTCAAGAAAAAGAACGTTGACATAGCATCTCTGAGAAAGAAACTAAAACTGTCAGCTACAAAAGACTCACAAGCCAAAAATATGGTTGAGATAGAAGGTGAGAAGTAGGAGATGCTAAAGTTGATCATGGAACAAAATGCACAAATAAAAGAGATGGAAGCATAGCTGGAAAGGTTAGTAAAGGAGAAGGAACATGCAACACATATGGAAGTGATCCCATTGAGTGCAGTTCCCCTCACAAGAGTTAGCACAACGACAATATCAATAGTTACCACAACAAAACTTCGATCAGTTACCCTAGTGATAGTTCTAGAGACTTCTAAAACTCCAGCAAATTCAATGGAAGAGATGACCTTACAAGGAGCAGAAATTAAAAAATTGCAGCAAGAGATAGAAAACCTCCAGAATCTTAAATCTTCTTTCCAAGCCAGCTACAACAATGAGAGTAGACATCAGAAAATCTTAAGCAGAAAATCCAACAGCTGCAAAAGCAAAAATTTGTAGGCAAAACACTAGCAAAAGCCAAGGAGAACATTTGGATGGATATTCCCAAATCCATAAATGAAATCTTTCCCATGGTGAAAATTATGTTCGAACAACATGAACTAGTGTTGAGGAGCAGGCAGGCCATCAACAAGATAAAGGGAGAGTTGGGGGAAATGCCCACAGAAGCGAATGAAATCATCAGGTTTTTGAATTCGAAGACTAGGGAAGAGCTGGAAGACTTGAAGATTGAAGATAGGACATAAAATATCCTTGAGGTTAAAAGAGTCCTGACTAAAAGAGGATTAATGTTGCAACTGGAGGAGAAAGTCCAAAACATGGATATATAAGTTCATAGATTCTTCAACAATATTGATGTTTTTCAAAAGAAAGGCCTTCATGGTTTATTGGTTCTAAATGACTAGTTGATGACCCTTCCTGACTACAAGCATAATATTGCCACTGTGGCCAAGGATAGTTCCAAGTTTTAAGGAATACAAGGTAGCATAACAGGCAAGGCATTTCTAGAGACTTTACAACTGGACCTTAGTATCCAACATGAAATCAAGTATATTTTCATCACCAAGCTGACTTTTGCCAAATATATAGAAATAGATGAAATCTACCGAAGACTGCTCAAAGTCACCATTCCCAGTCAGCAAATATGGGAAGATCTGTGAACTTTGATTGAATAAGGGATGAGGTGTACAATCCGAGTCAGCATGCAGAGTGGTCAAAGTCATGTGAATGATTCACCAATGACCTTCCCCAAAATCATCCTCGAGAATCCGACAGATCATCAACAGTTCCTATATTTTTGTATCTTGTTATCTAGTTAGTTAGATTCATATCCCACCACATCTTGATCATTAATGACAGGGTTGTTTGTAATTTTTGTTATAAATACTTATCTGATAGCTTTGTGAATGAAATAGTTTTAGATCAAACCATCCTACAACCCCGGACCCTTGAAATACTCTCTCGCAAGGCAGACGTTGATCAAAGATTTCTTCAGGAATTTGACAAGTTAGAAAATTTAGTAGCAAGCCTTCATCAAGCCTTATACCAAGCTCACTTCTAGAAATCAGTCGAACTTTTTGCCTTAATTATTGCTGCAGATTCTGTAAAACCTTAACCAACTCACTATGTTCCTCCCAACCCTTCCTCCTCCACAGATTCTGTCACTTCCCCTCCATTCACACAGGTTGTTTTTCAACCTCCTCCACCTATCATGGCAGCCAAATATGCTCCCTTGGTGTTGGCCTCTCCCTTACACACCATGCCCCAGGACTATCAAACTAGACTTCCATAGTTTGATGGCACTGGTCCTCTTAATGCACAACAACATGTTGACAAAATGAATGACTATTTTGATTTGTAGGAAGTAGATGAAGCTTACGTTGAAATGAGAATCTTCGCACAGAGTCTGACTGGGGATGTTAAGAAATGGTTCAAAGCCTTACGTCTTGCTACTATAGTTGACCTTGCCTCTTTTCAAAGAATTTTTCTCAACAGATGGGAAGTAAAGAAAAATCCTCTCCAGATCTTGTCAGAATACGAAAACATCAGAAGGAACCAAGGAGAGGCAGTACAGGACTACTGCACCCGCTTCAACAATCTGTACAATGCAATTCCGACAGATATCAAACCACCTCAAGTTTTGGCATTAATAAACTTCCCTAATGGTTTTGACGTTGATATGTCATATCAGTTAAGGGAAATAATTTTTTCCAGTCTCAAAGACATGCAAAAAGTGCAGTAAGCATAGAAGCCAACCTGTTAGCCAGAAGAGCCAGGCAGAGGACAAAAAGGAGGGTCACGATTAAAGAGGAGCCTTCCACTTCCTCTTCATATGCCAAACTAAATTTCTTAGCCAGAGAGATGGAGAGGATGATGGAGAGACTTACTATAGCTGACAGAAATCTTCCCCAGGAAAACCAATCTGCTCCTCAGATTTAGAATCCGAACTTCAGAAGAAATCCCACCCAAATCAGGTAGAGAGTTCTTAGGGATCAAAGAGAAGAGAGGGGTCTTGATCAACAGATCAGACCACCCCTTCAGAAAAATTACGCCGATGAAGGTGAGGAGATAATTGAAGAATTGGATGACACTCATATAAACCTCATGGGAGTTCACAATGATGAATCCATCTTCCTCACTCAGGAAGAGCAAGAGATTTTTCTTCTTCCGCAAACAAAGGTAAATGAGGAAGCAAAAGAAATAGAACAACAGGCATTTGAAAATGCCATAATGGAGGTACACAGGCAGTACAATCTGAGAAAAAAAAAGACGAATGAAAATCCTCCAAATAAGGCAACTGAAACGAAGAAAACAGTAGAGACCAAGAAAACCTCAGAGAATTCTACCAAGAAAGTACCCGAGGGGAGTAATGTTGAATCTCCTGCAAAAAGAAACCCTACAATTTTACAAAGATCAAATCAGACTGAGGTTTCATCAACTAGTCAACCAAGTGATTTTGCCTAGAAGACCATGGTAGACAAATTAGAAATGCAGAGCCTAAGCAAAGATTCCACTACTTTCATCCTTGAGGGGGAATTAGCCAAATTGAAGATTCCCATTCTCCTTTCCGAGATAATGAGTAAGAACACTTACAGGTCACAGGTAATTAAAGCATTGAGCATCGAGCTAGAGATAGGTATGAGGGCCTTGACTGCCGGATCAACAAATCATTCAAACACGATAAATCTTATTGATGATCAACCTGAGCTCTTGTTTGGTCCTGAAGTTGATGGTCAAACTGATACCGGTGGTGTTCCCCCTTTCTACATTAGCCTAAATATCCACGACTTGATTTTACATAATGTTATGCTGGATTCAGGTGCCTCTCACAACCTGATCCCCAAAGATGTGATGGATAAGTTGGGACTTCAGGTCACCAGACCTTACAAGAATTTTCATTCTTTTGACTCTAGCAAGGTCAAATGCATAGGGCTGATTAAAGATTTATGTATCACTCTGGTTCAAATCCCAAGAAAAAGCATGGTTATGGATGTTTTGGTTGCAGACATCCCCCCAAAATATGGTATGTTGCTATCCAGGTCTTGGGGGGGCAAGTTGAAAGGAACCTTACATTTAGACATGTCTTATGCCACAATCCCAGTATTTGGACAACAAAGAAGGCTATACAAAGAGACTCTAATGAAATACATGGTCAGCAGTCAAGAAAAACCACATAACTACCCACTATACTCTGCACACTCTGATCTAGATTCCTTTATTTTGTATAACGATGGTGACCTAGAAGGACAAATTGCTTAGTTGGAAGATGATACACCTGATCCGAAAGAAGACAAAGAAATCACTGAGGTAAGAAATACTACAACTGTAGAAAGTGAGGAACTGTCAGCAGATTTTTGGAGCATGGATTTTGATGGAGCCATGAGCAAGGAGGGAGATGGAGCTGGAGTTTGGTTGCACAATCACAAATCAAGGTATTCAAAGAGCCACTCTTACAAACTGAATTTTCAGTGCACTAACAACATAACTGAGTACGATGCTTTGATGCTCGACCTGCAAATACTGAAGAAGGTTGGCGCCAAACAAATTGTGGTAAGAGGTGATTCTGAATTGATTATCAAACAAATTAAAGGTGAGTATGAAACAAAACATCCCCGACTTACAGCTTATAGGAATGATTCTTTGGATGCCCTTCAATGATTCACAGAAATCGATTTGCAGGTGATGCCCAGAGGACATAACATATTAGCAGACGTACTGGCTACGTCGGCAGCTACATGCAAGATACCTTTCCGTCCCACTCGCCAATACATAGTAGAGGTGAAGTGCAGACTGACTGTCCCAAACAACATCAGATACTGGTAGGTATTTGGGAATGACGATCAAATTGAAGATTTTTTACAGTGTAAAAATGACTTTGAATGTACAAATATAGACTTAGAAAATGATGATGATAATGTAAATAAATATGTTTTTTTTAATGGTAGTGTGAATAAAGTAGATTTGGATGAATTGAATGAAAATGAAGTAGATTCTGATATTTTTCATTTAAAAAACAATGTGTTACCTAGAGGTTTAGTTCCGCTAGAGGACTTGTTTGATTTTAACGATGTAGCGAAAAAACCCAAAATTGAAGCTAGTAGTAAAGATGTTGAAGAATGTAACATAGGGACAGAGGAGAATCCCAAGATGGTAAAACTTTCCAAATCTTTACCCCCTGAGAAGAAGCTCAAATACATTGAACTGTTTAAGGAATATGTAGACGTGTTTGCTTGGGGTTACGAGGATTAAAATCTTACAACACAAGTATCATACATCATAGGATCCCAATAAAATAAGAACACAAACCTTTTAGACAGAAACTTAGGAGAATCAATCCCAAGTTACTTCCCCTGATAGAAAAAGATATTAAAAAGATGTATGTTTCCAAAATCATAGTTCCCTTAAGATTTTCCAAGTGGGTTTCTAATCTGGTTCCTACCAGAAAGAAGACTGGCGAAATCAGGCTTTGCATTGATTTCCGAAACCTTAATAAGGTCTCCCTCAAAGACAATTACCCTTTCCCTAAAATGGACCACATCTTGCAAAAGGTAGTTGGGGCCAACAAGATTTCTTTACTAGATGGTTTCTCAGGCTATAACCAAGTTCTTGTTCACCCAGACGATTAAGAGAAAACAACCTTTACCACACCCTGGGGAACCTTCATGTATGTGAATATGCCCTTTGGTTTGATGAATGTTGGTGCGACTTTCCAAAGAGCAATGGATATTGATTTTGTGGACGAGCTTGGTATTTCTATAGTTATATATATGGATGATGTGATGGTCTATTCCAAATCTGACGAGGAACATTTACAGCATTGTAGACGAGTGTTTCAGAAATGAAGGAAATTTGGGATTTATTTGAATCCCAAGAAAATCCTTTTCGGGTTAGAGGAAGGCAAGCTGTTGGGACACATAATCTCTAAGGACGAAATTAAAATAGATCCTAGCAGAATAGAGGCTATATAGAAACTGGAACACCCTAGGAACATTAAAGAGTTGCAATCATTCATTGGCAAAATAAACTTCCTGAGAAGATTCTTACCCAACCCGGCTGAGCTTCTCAAGAACATCACAAATATGTTGAAAAATGACACAAAAATAAAATGGAACACTGAATCCAAGTAGTCATTTGAGAAGGTTAAGCATGCACTCACATAAGCTCCAGTTTTGATCAGTCCAGACTTCACCAAAGATTTTTACCTTTTCTCTTTTGCATCTGAACACACCATCGAAACAATACTACTGCAGAAAAACAACGAAGGGTATGAACAACCCATAGCCTTTTTTAGCAAATCCTTGAGAGATGTTGCGCTGAATTATAAAATATTGGAGAAACAAGCTTTTTCTCTGGTGAAATCCATAAAGGATTTTAGAGTCTATATTCTCCATTCCCACACAATCGCTTATGTTCCAAATGAAGTGGTAAAGGATATTCTAACTCAGAATAATCCAGATGGTAGAAGAGGAAAGTGGATTGTTGTTATTATGGAATATGATATAGAGATTAAACCTACTAAACTGATCAAAGGTCAGGGTCTAGCAAAGTTGATGGCTAAATCCAATTTCCATGTTTTAGATATTAATTTATTGGCTGTAGTAGATGAGCAGGGAGAGCATGCGACTCCAAGCGTGAAAGAGGTATTCCTAAACTCTCCATGGTACGTAGACCTAATATTTGTCCTGCATAATTTACAAGCTTCCCCTGGTCTAACTAAAACTAAAACGAGGTTTTTGAAACTAAAAGCATTGAAATTTTGTATTCTAGAAGGTAATATTTATTGGAAAGATCATGAAGGTATCTTGCTTAATTTCCTGTTAAAAGATGAAGCTAACAAAGTTCTGTAGGATTTTCATGCAGGAGACTGTGGTGGGGATCTGAGTTGGAAGACTACAACTAATAATCCTCAGAGTTGGGTTTTACTGGCCCACATTGTTTTCTGATGTACATCAAAAAGTAACCTCATGCCATAAATGTCAAGTGTTCGAAGGTAAAAAGAAACTTCTACCTTTTCCCCTGAAACCCATCTCAGTTGAAGCTCCTTTCCAGCAATGGGGTTTGGACTTCATCGGAGAGATACACCCTCCTTCTTCGGGCAAACACAGCTGGATTCTCACTGCCACGAACTATTTCACAAAGTGGATTGAAGTTGTACCATGCAGGTAAGTTATTGACTCTCTCATCATTAAATTTCTGGAAAATCATATTTTGTCTCGTTTTGGATGTCCTAGAAAAATCATAACTGACAATGCAACAACCTTCCGATCCAAAAAGATCATAGAGTTTTGTAGCCAGTATCACATTACTTTGGGACACTCCACAGCTTATTACCCTCAGGGAAATGGGCTAGCTGAGTCCTCTAATGAAACTCTGGTGAATATCATTAAGAACACACTGTAAGAAAATAAGAAGTCCTGGCATAATAAGCTGGTTTTTGAACTTTGGCCTAACAGACTAACCACCAAGAGATCAATTGGTATGTCTCCATACTAGTTGGTTTATGGCATTGAAGCAGTTTTCCCTACCTCTTTGGGGGTCCCTGTCATGAAACTGTTGCAAGAGATGCAAGTTGAACCAAATGATTCCCAAAGGAGAATAAATCAGATGATTAATTTGCAGCAGTCCAGGGAAGAAGTATACAACAAAACTCAGGTCATCTAGGAAAACATCAAAAATATTTTTGACAGAAGAACTAAAGAAGATGATTTTGAGTTAGGTGACTTGGTACTGAAATGAGATTCTAGGAATGAAGATAAGGGTAAACATGGAAAGTTTGATATCTTGTGGAAGGGCCCTTACATTATTCAGGCATTCAGAGGAAATAACATTTTTTTGCTCAAGAACAGTGATGGAACAGACCTGCCAGGTGGACCTATGAATGGTAGGATGCTGAAGCATTATTCACCACCCCAATAAAGGCCCTAGCCACCCATTTCCATTGTACCAACCATTTATTTTACTTACAGTTTATGAGTGGGTGGAGTTGATCAAATGGTTTAAGCCCACAGAGAAGGCCCTAAGCCACTGGACAATGTCACCAAAATTTTCAAAATAAAACAAATAAAATCGCAGAAGAAGCTCTGGAGAAAATATTTCAAGACATCAGGAAGCAGGATTCTTGGCACTTCAAAAGGAGAGCACCATCCCCAGGTGGAGCCACTATTATAACCCTAATTTTCATAGGATCAACTGGTGACTGGAATTTTATCCCTTTAGTGTTTTTTGGGTTGCAAATAATGTTTCATTTTGCAAATTGGTTTGCAAAGAAAAGAAAAAGATAAGAAAAAGATAAGAAAAGAAAAGAAAAGAAAAGAAAGAAAAAGAAAAGAAAAATGAAAAAACGAGAAAAAGAATAAAAGAGGGCATAAAAGAAAATGGATAAAGCCCCATGCAATAATAATGACTTGATCCATACAGTTTAAACATGGCCAAGTCCTTTTGAATTTATGCTGATAGGATTAGTTAATAAGCTTGGCTAAACTATTTAATCTTAGCCAAGTAGTTAGGTTAGTTAGTGAATAAATTTGATCAAAATGTTTAAACTTGGTCAAATAGCCCCAGGGTAGAGGAATTTCTTGGCCCAACAATCTAATATGGGCTAAATGTGTAGGTAGGTAGGATAGGAACTAAGCTAGGCAACTTTTCCTTCAATAAAACATGCACGATGTTCGATGAAAATTCATGATTTTGATGTTTGAAGTGTGTTTCCTAACCCCATGGTGACAAAAGGCAAGGGAAGCAGTGCAAAAATCCACAAAAGAGCACTATCCTAAGTTTTCACTACGCATTTTGATTCACACCTGGAGATTAAAGAGTGCACATAGATCTATGGTTGATCTAATGGCGCTTATATCTATGGTCGACAGGAAATTCTGGACCCCCCTGACCGTTCTTCCTTTAATGGTGGGGGGGGGGGGTCTGATATGGAGATTAAAGAGTGCGCATAGATATACGGTTGATCTAATGGCACTTAGATCTATGGCTGACAAGAAATTCTGGACCCCCCCGACCGTTCTATATTTAATGGTGGGGGGGGGTCCGATATGGTGGTATTTATAGGCAAATCCCATCCTAACATGGCGCAAATCTGTGATGTAGGACCCCCCTTGCTCTAAACCAGTTACTGCCTACCCCCCCCTCCAATATATTGCCATACCAGTTTTTCTATACCACCACAAACTCATGAAATCACACTCCACTTCCTCGTTGTCTCGTGATGTCACACTACACTACCACTTATCACTGGTCATATCCCATTAATTTGTCAGTGTACCTCGTCTGCAATTCACCGGCCACATGTCATTTTCCCCCACTCATTACCCTCCACGTCACCCTCACACACCCTTAACCCATCATTGGTCCATCGCCTCATTCTTAGATACCTATTGGTAAATTAATACAGGCTAACATACCCGCTAGCTTGCTGACCTGTCCCCCATGCCCAACGGATACTCGTTCGCCCAAATCTAATTTTGTTCCTTGGCCATTTTCACACTACTGACACTCTCCACACACTAGAAGCTCATTTTTCTCACCATTTCAGTCAACGACCCAACCATAGCCATTACCTGCTAACGCTTTTTATTTCAAATTGTAGGTATCTGTTGAAGTGATGGCGCCAAAGTCCAAACAGTCAGAAAT
>JASDQU010100757.1:69633-81467 GCA_032191745.1 Picea mariana | reverse complement strand
ACAAGCATATGAGTCTATGTTAAGGAGTGTAGAAGTCTAGTAACGTGGAAATTATCCGAGCCCCCCCTCTAACACAGGGGATAAACACGAGGTCGCGTGCAGAAAGGTAGTGGAGATAACCCCTCCAAAGATGGACCAAGTGTACTGGGGAACGCATATAGAGGACTTGTCTTGGGATTTCGTTGATTGCATTTTCCATGGAGCTTCATGGGTCTCAAATCCGTTCGAGGTCCTCAGTCGTCTTCCGGAACACTTTATTTCGATACCCTTGATAGGTTTCGAGCTTGATACCCTACTCATTGTGGTCCACCCGACTGTCGACTATACCCGCCTAGTGATTGTTCATGAGTTGGCAACCTAGTTTCCTTTATTTTAGGGACTTACACATTTGACCACGAGGGTATACCAAAGTACCTAGGGTAGACATCGGGCCATGCTTTGCAGAGTATACCCAGAGGGTGCTTCCGTATTCGAGTTTCACTTGCACCGGTAAGTTTCTCTAGTGTTGGTTGGTGTAACTGTTCTTCCAACTAGTTAGTCGTTTGCTTGATTTTCCTTTAGGAACTTTTAGTATGTGCTCTGTGCTCCCTAGTTTTCCATAGTGAGTTAGTCAGTTGTGGCTTTCAGTTTCTGACCTAGGGTGGTAGACCGTCCACATCGTCAGTTGAGAGGACTTTTCAGTCTTCCGCTTAGAAACGTGGAGCCACCTCTTTATAGGCGTTATTTTGATAACACTAGTTCTTCAGATTCAGTGTGTGAGACTTTTATGGACTTGAATGATCCCAAAAATGGAGAACCTGTGCATAATATTTTAATGGATAAATTTCCTGATTACACCAACCAAGGAACCCCTTCGCAAGGGGATTCTTGTGCTTTTCCTTTCTTTGGAAACGTTGGTGTCCCTTTGGTGTCCCTTTGAATGTGGGATTACCGGTTTGGTTGGGTACCATTCCAAATGTCCCAAATTCTCTTGACGATTCTCAGTTAAGAAATTTATGTCATGGGCACCGTTTTGATGTTTCTTCATCAACAAAGTCTTCTCCTCCTCCTCCCGCTTCTGGTGAAAGTAAAGTTACTAGTAACCGTAAGTCCAAATGAAATAGAAAGAGGAAGAATAGGAAGAAGAAATCACCAACCTCTGCGAGTCATGTTGGAGATAGGTTGACAACCTCTGCAAGTCACGTTGAAGACCAGCACCCAGCCTCTGCAAGTTATGCTGGGGGCACACACCCACCCTCTACAAGTCATGCTGGGGGAAAAAGTCCAGTCACTGCTAGTCATACTGGTAATAGGACTGTAGCCTCTACAAGTCATGTTATCGACCCATCACTAACCTCTACAAGTCATGTTGGAGATGTGAAACCAACCACTGCTAGTCATGTTGGGGCATTAATTTTGTTGAGAAACCTAGACAGATAAGACATAAGCCTAAGTTCCCTTGTAAGCTTTGCAAGGGAGATCACCTTACTCATTTGTGCCCTCGCATTCTAGAGGTACAAATATTGTGCTCCTTGTCTGCAAGCTCTTCTAATTCTGAGTCTTTTGAGGTTCCCTCGCAGTCTATTCAACCATTAGTTGTGAAAGTGGTCAAGTCGATGCAGTCATCGGCTGATCCCACTCCTCTTTTGGGGGGTGAGGTGCCTTTAGACCATGTAGTCTCACATCCTATTCAGCCATGGGTTGTGAAAGTGGTCATGCTGATGCAGTCATCGACTGATCCCACTCCTATTTTGCGGGGTGAGGTGCCTTTAGACCATGTAGTCTCACAGCCTATTCATCCTTTGGTTGAGAAAGTGGTCACGCTGATGCAGTAATTGACTGATCCCACTCCTCTTTCGAGCAGTGAGGTGCCACTAGACCTTGTAGTTTCTCAACCTATGCAACCTTTGGTTGAGATAGTGGTCACGCTGATGCAGTCATCGGCTGATCCCACTCCTCGTTTTGGGGGTGAGGTGCCTTTAAACTATGTAGTCTCTCAGCCTATTCATCCATTGGTTGCGAAAGTAGTAATGTCGATGCAGTCATCGACTGATCCCACTCCTCTTTTGGGGGGTGATATGCCTTTAGACCATGTAGTCTCACAACCTATTCAACCATTGGTTTCAAAAGTGGTCATGTCGATGCAGTCATCGACTAATCCCACTCCTCTTCTGGGGGGTGAGGTACCTTTAGACCATGTAGTCTCGCAGCCTATTCATCCATTGGTTGTGAAAGTGGTCATGCCGATGTAGTCATCGGTTGATCCAACTCGTCTTTTGGGGGGTGAGGTGCCTTTAGACCATGTAGTCTCACAACCTATTAAGCCATTGGTTGTGAAAGTGGTCATGACGATGCAGTCATCGGCTAATCCCACTCCTCTTCTGAGGGGTGAGGTACCTTTAGACCATGTAGTCACGCAGCCTATTCAGCCATTGGTTGCGAAAGTGGTCATGCCGATGCAGTCATTGATTGATCCCACTCCTCTTCTGGGGGCTGAGGAACCTTTAGACCATGTAGTCCCGCAACCTATTCATCCATTGGTTGCAAAAGTGGTAATGTCGATGTAGTCATCGGATGATCCCACTCTTCTTTTGGGGAGTGAGGTGTCTACCGGCTATGTTTTTAGCATTTCCAGTTCAGTACTTTCAGAACAAGGGGGCATTCCGCTCATTCCGAGCACACCCCCTCCAAGCCCTAGGATGGTTTCCTTTGATTGGAATGATCATGTTGAGCCTCGTCTTCCTTCTTCTGCACCTTTTCAAATAAGGGTTGAAGTTAGTTCAAAAAACATTTATCGATGTATTGTGGATGAAGGAGCCTCCGCCAGTATTTTATCATCCTCGGTTTGGAAAGTCTTTGGATCTCCCAAGCTTGTGTCTACTCCACATGAGTTGTTGGCTTTTGAAAGATATCCTAGTGATTGTTTAGGGGTTCTTCCTCAGTTGCCTATCTCGTTAGGTGGGAAAACTGTCCATGTCGATGTTATAGTGGTGCAAGGCCCATTAGATTTCAATATGCTTCTTGGGTGTGATTATGTATATGCTATGAACATTGTGGTATCTACGCTCTTATGGGTGATGCATTTCCCCCACAATGGAAGTATTGTCACTATTGACCAGCTGGCATCTGATAATCACAATCCTAATTCAATGTTATTTCAATCTTCCCCTTTATATGTTCCTAGTGTTTGTGTAGACTCCACCCTGCCATCGGTTAATTATGTCGCATCTTATCCTCGGTGTTCAATTGCTTCTGAGAAGGAACCCGTGCAATCATTTTTTCCCTTTCGAAACTTGGTCTCAACAATTGATCCATTGGTTTATCCAATGGGGGCATGGGAACCCTTGCTTCCCTCTCTTGGTCCAAGTAGGCTTGAGTATCCTTCCAAGTCTGATCTCATTGTTTGTAGATCCTCAAGCCCTAATGCTTTTGATTCTTCACTGATAGAATCTGCCAGTCCTGGCCAGAACCTCCATCATCATATGGAGTATGGTTAGTTTACTTTACCCTTTGGGATTGTTGACCCTTGTTTGCGTGATTTCTCAGATTTTGAATTTCCTTCATATGAGGCTATCCTTGAATCCATGACTACAGTTTCTATACTGCGGGAGGACTTCCATTGTGGTTTGTGTTTTCTTCCCTTTTGGGAGACTTTCCAAATTGACTATCGAAGAGACTCTTGGTCTGAGCCTAGTAGCGGTCTCTACCTAAACCAGTTCCATACATGAGTCATAGCCCCTTACGGGTCTTATTTTAAGCCCTTTTCAGACCCTCTAAACATGAAAAGATTGTTGAGCGATCTTGTGGCCTTTCATGCTCATTAAACTGAAATTTGAAGTCACATCTATCCGGTGGTAGTTTACCCCTTTTTCGGTTTGGATGGTCAACTGTACGAACAAAGGTATACTCTAGAGGCCTTAGATCTCTAGAAGAGTACCCTCAAGTATAATTTTAACCCTTTTTTGGACCTGAGGGACTAAATTTATGAAAAAGGAACCCCCACGGAGTCCATAGTTAAGCCCTTTTCAGACTCCCTAAAATTGAAAAGATCATCTAGTGATATTATTCTTTCACACTCATTAAAATGGTCCAGAAGAACATTCCTGAAGGAGTCCATAGTTAATCTTTTTTCAGACTCCTTAAAAATGAAAAATCGTCGAGTGATCTTGTCTTTATCAAACTCGTTAAAATGGTTTTGAATAGACGTCATGTCAGTGCTATTTTACTCCTTTTTCAAACCAACTAGACTACCTCCGAAAAAGGTACCCCATTGGAGTCTCCTTTTACATTTTTCAGACTCTCTAAATATGAAAAACCACCGAGCTTACCTTCTCTGGGCTCGTTAAAATTACATCGAAGGATGTTACCATTGTGTGTTTTGTTAACCACATTTTCATACCTGCATATTTGGTCTAATGTCAACTCCATGTTGCTCTCAACTTAACCATCTGAAGCATGCCTTATACGCAAGCCTTGTAGCACTTTGCCTCCACGTCTGGACACCTTTGGCCCTGGGAGAGATTTTTCCTAAGTGTCCTTACTTTGAACATCAGTCTTGTCCTTGCGCCTCAAACTCATATGTTTGCGACACTCATCCCTCCTTTGTAATGTAACATTATTTTATTCTTTTTCCAAAATTATTGAAAAAGACAAAAAAAATCAAATATACCCCAAAAAGAGAAAGGGAAAAGTATTTTCTTTGTATTGGAATCACAATGAGTCGCCCTTGGATAAAGCACATCCTTCTATTTGTTCATCAAGCCCTCGTATATCAATATGACCTTAGGAAGTTGTTCCCGCTACATTGAGTTGTATGCTCCTCTGTTTGGTTATTCTTCCAAACATATGGAGAGTTTGCGTTGCCTCCTACCTCGTGAACTTATGTTAATGCCATGCTACCTGAGTCTCGTCATTTGTTGTGCTATTGTGCAAGGGAATTGTTTCCAAGCCTGAGTTGGCCCCTTTGCAATTTGTCTCTTTCCCTCATGCTCGGCCATCTCGAAAGTCCAATCTAGTCTTTGTTCGAAATCAATGAAGCCTTCAGTCTGATCATCAAGATTCTCTAGTCCACGATCGACGAGTTGTCGAAGACCTCTGGGTAGTGAATTCGTACACTCATATTACACTCCTACCCGAGTTTTGAAGATTTTGAAGTTGTTGCTCGAGCTCTAAATACCTCATCTCCAGCCATCATGCCTTATCAACTTCTAGAAAATGGATACTATACATGTATATCTTTTTTATTTTGAGATGTAGATCCGTTGTGTATCGCTCGTGGCTACACTTTATATAGTTATGTGACATGGATCTACAGTGTATTTGATTGGTATCCATGATTTTATTTCATTCTAAGCATGGGTATGCCCACCTCGGTGTGAAAATTGTTATTTTGCAGATGGCACCTCCCGAATTCTAGTCCCTGGGCTCACTGATTTGGTACATTGATCAATATTGGTAATGTATTTCGGCCATCAGATGCTCTTCTGACCTCACACACTAGGGGGCATATGTTATAACCCTAATTTTCACCAAACATACTTACCTGACATCAAGCCATCCCATATGCCTTCTTTGCCAAGCCAGTACTGAACAACTTTGGTTAAAAAACCCTCTTTATAAAGGCCCACGTGCCCTGCTCCATTACTGCAAGCGTGTACATGCTAGATGCTCCAATACAACCCATGTGTACCTACAAAATCACGGAAAAAGGAAATTTGCTGACATAACACACAACTTTGGGCAAGTTAACTAAACCTTTTGGCCATGCATGGCTGGTCATTCGACCAAATACCTAGCTCCTTCTAGCCTATAAAAGAAGGGGTAAGGGTCCCATTTGAAAGGAGGAGAATCATAGTAAAGAAACTATACCCGATTAAGCATTCCCTTTGTCCCAACCTTTAGCCATCCTTGTGCAAAGAGAAGTATAGAGAAAAGCAGTTGGAAGACAATGGAAGAAGAGCCCAAGACTAGGATCGAGGAGCAGTGGCCGACTTTATCATTGTGAGGTATCAATGTGAAGTTAATAAAAGAATTTCTTTTCCCGTCCCACCATATGAGATTGTCATTATTGGAATATTGATTGTATGATTGATTAAATCTCTAACCCGTTAGTTCATAGATCAAATGCATGTGGAGTTCTTTGTTTGTCTTTAGTGAATGAAGGTTGGCATTGGGAGGAGATTTGTATTCAAAGAATTACCAAGCACAAAAAGGGATCAACATCAAACACGAAAAATAAGGTACGTCAACTTAATCTCTTGAGCCTTGTATTTACATATGAGTAATGGGGGTTTAGGCATGGGATGATGGTAAAAAGTAAGAATCTTTAGGTCATTTCTACATGCATGATAAAACCCTTAGTGCTAGTCTGTAGGAGGGATTTCCCACTCACAACAATTTATTTTAACAAATCTGGCCCAATGATGGCTCTATTTGTTGGGTTATCCCAACTCACTGGTGTGTTACACTTTTTGCTATAAAAATCTTCAAATGGACTCATTTTTAATGAGGCTTGATACCCATTATTATAAGAAAACTCCACTAAGTGGATATAGTCTTCCCATTTTGATGGTTGATTCATCATGTATATCCTAAGCATGTCTTCAATTATCCTATTGGTCCTTTCTATAATCCCATCAGACTCTGAGTGATATGTTGTACTAAGATTCATATTTGTGCCAAATCCTTTGAACAAACCTTGCCATAATTGTCAATTTTCACATGCAACTCTATGTGACTAACTTTTAGATCTAATAAATTGCTTCCTATTGAACCAACAATAACACCCTAGTTGTTATCACTAAACAATTCTACACTGAAATTTATTGATTGAAAACATATGTAGCGGAAACAAAAAAATATCAAAGATAAATTATCAACACACATGAGACACAAATTGTTGTTCTGTAAGCTTATCCAATTCTCCAAATCTGAGGACCAAAATCAATCCTCCCAAAGTCACCAAAACTGAGGACAGAACTAGTCCTCTCAAAATAACCAAGTCTGGGGACAACCTTGTCCTCCAATATACAAACAAGAAAACTAAACCTCAACATTGTTTTGGAAATATCCTTTGCGCATGAATTTGTTGTAGATCACCTGTACGGCCTGCTGAAATCACATGTTAGCCTGTATGGATTTGTACCTGCCCAGAAAATCAGATACACGATTCACCTTACTTGCAACCCCTGGACATGCATTGTTTTCTCTATTGCAAATCATGTATACCCTATACGTGATTTGTCCTTCTACACCCTGCATATATACGTGATTCGTCCTCCATCAAATCACATATGGTACAAAAAATTCTCTCGACACTTGCGACTTCTTCGATTCTCTCTTCAGGGCCAAATTTTCCACCTTGCAGAATTTCCCTTGTTGAGAGCACCAATCCTCCTTGAGCACCAATTCTTCCACAATGATGATCTAATGTCATAATGACATCTCTCCTTTATATAGGAGTCCAATGAGTGAGTTTAGGATCCCTTCCTAAACTCAACAATTAATTAGAATAATTTAATCCTCTTTGTGGATGTGGCACCCCCACAGAAACCCACAAAGCCCATCAACTTTCCCATGAGGCTCTAGCCTCATTTATAGGTCAATTTCATGGAAACTAAAGTCAAAACTAGTGCCAATAAAAATTCACACATGCATGAAACCTTGGCTTCTAGTGGGAATACCTCCCGAAGCTATAAAAAAATCAACACTCCCTCTTAGAGAGGGAGGTATCCCATCCTCCAACATCTGGATGCACCAATTTCTCACATATTAGATATAGCTCTAAATATACCACCTCATCTGTACTCCAATAGTATTATAAACTATATACTCCCTCTATCACTATGGCAAATGGGTCTGTGAACTCGGTCTTCATAAGATCTGTTATCACAGTTTCACTCCACTCATCCCCAACTCTTGTTGTCCAATCTGTTTGACTGGTTGCATCTTTGGTCATTGGACCACAACCCGTTATCCAATCTGTCTGACTGGTTGCATCTTTGGTCATTGGATCACAACCTACTATCCAATATGTCTGACTGGCCACATCCTCGGTTACCAAGGAAAAATATGTTTGATTGGTCGCATCCTTGGTCACTAAAGAAAATCCTGATGTGTAATCCACCTCACTAGTTTCTCCTTCTATGACTGAAGCAAATCCTACTCCTCAGTCCTCCTGACCAGTTGCCTCCTCTATTACTATAGAAAAACGTGTTGAAACATATGTATCCTCCATGGAGGTCTCACATGTGCTAGAAGCCTTCTGCATATGAAGCTCCTGTCTATCCTCCTCAACCCATGAAAATTTCCTGTCAGTCCTAGAAGATGTCTCTCTACCACCTAAACTTGAAGGGGAACTCCCTCTAGATGACCATCTCTCTCTCTGAGCCAACTGACTCTCCCTAAGATCTGGCTCACTCTGAGATCACATGCTCCTTCTGAAACTTGACTCCCTTTGAGTCTGCACAACCTCTAGGGCCATCTACTCCCTGTCCATTTTCCTCTACATATTCCTAGGAGGCTACTCCTCCCTCTTGGATCCTAAAGGTTGAATCTCTCTAAACTATGGCTCGCTCTGAGATGGTACTAATGGTGGGGCCACCTGCCTTACCACTCTTGGAGATACCTACTCCCTATGAACCTATGTTGTTGGTGGGGCCACCTACCTCACCACTGGTGGAGCCACTTTCTCCTCCTCATATTTCTCTTTTATCTTGTTGGCCACAACACTCATAGGCTGACCCCTCAGCCTATATAGGGTTCCCTCCCTGAATCCAAGAGATATTGTTGATCTGAAGCTAGACCGTCTGAGCACAAGAAGTACCTATCCATCTTGAAACAATACATGACACCCCTTCATCCTAGTATCTAAGACTAAGAGAACACTCCTCCTGAGTTCTGGCACCCACAACACATTCAACACCCTCGATGTATCTCCTAAATCTAATCAAAATGATATTGTACCGGATCCTCATACTGAATGTTTGGCTCTCGTACCAAGATCCACACATAAGTCTGAGCCAGTCTATGTGAGAGTGTCAAACACATATCTAGGACCTATCATATGGAAAGATTCTCCACTATCCACCAACCATCTCTCCATGTTGGAGACAGTACCTGAAAGGGAGAAGAACAACAAGATCTCCATTTAGAGCTTGTCTGCAACCTCATCAACCTTTGTTGTTGATGCATGTTTCCTTCTTCCTCTTCCTCTTCCTCTCCGGTGTGGACACTGTGAATAATAGTGCCCAAAATCATGAAACTCAAAACATCTGATCTTACTAAGATCCTTCTTCCATCTCGACTCTGGAGATGCTTCCCTATCGGGAGAATTCCTTCTCCCTGACTGACCTCTTCTGTCTATAGAACCCCTTATGCCCTTCCTAGTGCAGGCTACAAGGGTCTGGTTCTCATCACTGCTACTCTTTACCTCACCATCCATATCATCCATGGATACTAACCAAGTCTCCTCCTAGATTAAATCTTTCCATAGTCTGTCAAAGTCTGTCAATTTGTCTCATGCACAGATCCCCTACAAAAATGGCTCCCAAGACCTAGGAAGACCTCTCAATGCTACATTGACCAACTAAACATCATGCACTATCTCACCAATAGCTGTGAGTTGATCTCAGATCTGAGTAATATTCATAAGATAACTAACATTTGTGTCTTCACTGGTCATCTTGACAATATGAAGTCAATGCTTTAAGTGTAACATCCTACCAGTATTATTGTTTTGGTAAAGACCCACCAAAGCATCATACATATCTTTGACAATTTCTTTCTTGACAATGTGAGGAATCAAGTGGTCCTTCATGGACTCTAGCAATACCCGCTTGGCCTTCACTTCCTTCTTGTGGAATGCCAAATCTACTGGATCAGTTGGGCTAGGAACCATATCCTCAACATACTCCTTGAGGTCATTCTCTTCCAACATAAGGAGAACCCTTACCTTCGAAGCCCAAAATTTGGTTTCCCCTTCCAACCTACCCTGAAGATTCAATGTATTCACCATCTTGACCTGTTTGGAACAAGAACAAATACAACACTCTTACAGTGTTGTAGTCAACAATGTATCTCAAAGATGATCCCTTTATCTTCAAATCCCAAGCTCTAATACCATGCCAATTTTCACTTGCAACTCTATGTGACTAATTTTTCAAATCTGAGAAATTGCTTCCCAGTGAACCAACAATAGCACCCTAGTTGTTATCACTGAACAATTCTACACTGAAAATTATTGAATGAAAACATATGTAGCGAAAACACAAAAGATCAGAGATGAATCATCAACACATATGAGACACAAATTTATGTTCTGTAACCTTATCCAATTCTCCAAATCTGAGGACCAAAACTAGTCCTCTCAAATTCACCAAAACTAAGGAAAGAACTAGTCCTCTCAAAATCACCAAGCCTGGGGAAAACCTTGTCCTCCAATATACAAACAAGAAAACAAACTCTCAACAATATTCTCTAAATATCATGTCCAAGAATCTGTTGTAGATCACCTATACAACCTACTAACGTAACCTGTCAACATGTATGGATATGTACTTTCCCAGAAAATCAGATACGTGATTCACCTTGCTGGAAACCCTCGGATATACGTTGTTTTCTCTATTGCAAGTCATGTATACCCTATATGTGATTTATCCTTCTACAACCCACATATATATGCGCTTCACCCTCCTACAAATCACGTATGGTACAAAAACATTTCTCCACACATGCAACTTTCTTCTCTCCTCTCTTTAGGGCCAAATTTACCACCTTGCAGACTTTCCCTTGATCAGATCACCAATCCTCCTTGACACAAGTGCAGACTCACTTATGCTAACTCTATTCTTCCACAATGATGATCTAATGTCACAATGACATATCTCCTTTATATAAGATTCCAATGAGTGAGTTTAGGAGCCCTTACTAAACTCAACAATTAATTAGAATATTTTAATCCTTTTTTTCAAACATATTACCGACAAAGATAGATACACATGTAATAGAAGAAAATCATGGATTATTTTATTATGAATGAAAATATGAATACAATCATCCGATGGCTGCTATGGAAGCTGCACTAAATCAATGAAAATTGCACAATAACATGCCAAAACTTAGATGATGTCACGGTCACCACCATAAAACCCTATGAATATGCACCTCCAAATTGTTATCAAACCACATATGAAGCTTAGTTGAAGATCATGTATGGATCCTCTTGAGTCCTTGTCTAGCTAGGGTGGATATTGCATCATCGAAACTAAACTGCAATGATGGAAGGTTTTTGCTAAACCCAAATGAAACAATGGCTCAAAGAGCACACCAAAATGAGAGATCAAATCATAACGAGGAAAGGTGAAGTGATACCCTTCCTTTATACTTCTCTAAACCCCTTCTAGATATTTCCTCTCTTTGACCAAATCCACATGAAGATTAAATTCACTTTATAACCCTTTTAAACCTCCTTTTAATGGAAAAAGGTGATTAATTGGATTCTAAGTCATTCCCGGACGTCGAAAATCCCTTTCTAATCATTTTGACCTTTAGGCCTTTCTGTTTAGGTTCCAATGAGCTATTACACTCATGTATCCCTTCAAATAATATGGTCCCAATAACATATTTAGTACATTTAATTAAATTGTTCCCAATAATAACCAAAATTCTGGAAATCGTCAGAACGTCACAGAACCAAGAGCGGATTGTGTGAACATGATCCTGATGATGAAAGATGGCAAATGGGATATCTTGGACCCCATATAACCACTGCAAATTTCCCAAGCTCAATGTTAACTTGATTTTACTCCTCTCGTCGGGTCGACATAAAATTACAAGGTCACCTCTAACTGTGGAGT
>JASDQU010100757.1:44497-54861 GCA_032191745.1 Picea mariana | reverse complement strand
CTTTGGTCCTTCGACTGGCGCTAACTTATTTCTCCCTTACAGCTTCTTATATTGTTGGTCTCCTCCCAAAGTTGACTTGTAAAACTTAGAAAAACAATGCTACAAGATATATTATCTCTACTTATCAATATCAATGTTAGATGTAGGCATAAATGCATAAATCAAATGAAAAAAAATTGACACGATGTTTTGGGATAGGAAAGAACTCTTTTATTAAATATGAAGATTACAAAGATTACAACCTTCATCGTTCGACACTCCGCGAACCAGATCCATACTCCTCTATCATTGATCCAAGTGCTCCAATCGCATGCAAACTTCTCACAACCAACTTATCTCTTGGAAAAGGGGAAAGGGTTGTATTAAGAGAAAGGTCTTGAGGGGAATGTTGAGGCCAAAACTCATAAAGGAATGCACAACTTGGGCTAGAAAGGGGAAGGGATTACACCTCATAATAATATTGGTTTTTATAAAGGAATGCACAACTTGGGAATTTTGATATAATGATTGCATTAATGCCTTATCCAATGGATTACACCTTTGTTATTTGCAATAATGTAAATCATTCACATATTAATTAATCAGTTATTTGCAACAATGTAAATCATTCACATATTAATTAATCAGCAATGCAACATTTTACAATGCAATAAAATAGCAAACCTGTTTTATTATATATGAATAAGATACACATGGTCATACGAATTGGGAAAATGTAAAGGTCCACAATAATCAAAATGGAACTAATATGTAATTGTTACATGTATTGGCAACATGTCCTCAAGAAATTGGGACATTATGTCCACTACATTAAGAAAAATCCATGATTTTTACATACCAATATTCCAAAATATATAATTTGTGGTAACATTCAATTATATATATTGTCATTTATCACTTGAACTGCTATCATTTCTCGAGTTGTGTGCATCCCTCGTTTCTTAATTAGTTGTAGGCGATATTGCACTTTGGTTATTTAAACGGATGTTTTCTTTCTCAACTTGTTTTTGATGTTCCAACTGATCGTGTTCCATTTATAAAAATATAAATAAAGTGTAATAAGTAAATCTACATTTATAATAGAGTAGAATATACATGATTGCGTAAATTAAAAATCATATCATATAAATGAGTGATTCATAAACCATACACATGATTTCAAAACCTTGCCTCATGTTGTGTAACAAAAGATCTTTCGTTGGCTCCTCTACATACTTTGTTTCCTACATGTTTAATTTGTCATGAGAAAGCATAGTCGATACAATTAATATAAAGGTTTCTTATTGTTCCATTAATTATAAAACAAGGGAAGTTAAACAACATAGGTACTTACAAGTTATTCAATTAAAACTTGATACTCAACATATACTCACAACCCTTAGTTAACACAATGTTGATCAATTGTTCGATTGGCTCTTCTTTGTATGTTAGCACATATTAGAAGACATCCATGGACCAGTATAAATTAATTAGTTAAATATCAATATCATAGAAAATATGAAAACTTAAGCAACGTTGAAAACATAAGTACTCACAAACTTTGTGATGAACCCTTTTCTTCCTTGTTGTCATGTCTTATGTGTTGATTGGGTTCCATTTTGTTTTTTTTCTGCAATCAATTGAAAATTAGTATTTAATATGAAAAATAAATTTGATGTACATAAGAGAATAATTAATTATCACATACCTTTGATGCACGTTGTTTTTGGGTTGGATCCTCCCGTGATGTAATTATGTTCGTTTATTTTACCATATTCTTGTACATTTTTTTATACATCCCTACCGACATGTATTGGCATTCCCCTCGTTTTTCGCTTGGAATTTTCTTAATCTTCCTAAAAAACGAAAAAGCACAATACATTTTTTAAATGGACATGAAAGTAAATATAGAAAAACAAATTGATTTTGTAAATATTGGAACATATTATAGAAAAACAAGTTTAGTAATAATACATTTTATATTATTCTTTTTTGTTATTGCAAGTCTCACGGGTCTCATTGACCATGGCTTCAGAAACACTTCTTGTAGTGTACGTATAGCCTGATTCTTGGAGTCACTAGATTAATTTTTATATTCTAAGTGGAAATTATGTCTATACGTTCTTTCCACTATATCTCTCAAATATTTGTAAAAAAATTTCCCCCTCGCATTAACTTCAAGCACCACTCTGTATGAATCAATGACCAAATTGTCATCATCATTTACATCCTTAAGAATTTTTTTCTTCTTAGGACAAGATTCCATTCCTTCATTATGATTCCCTGCATAACATTAAAAAAATGTAAAATGGAATGAGTGGTACCACTGCATTGGATACCAAATGTTCTACATGCAACTAAATAAACCCTATAAAAAAATATTGCTTGAAAAAAAAAACCTATAAAAATCTATTGCTTAAAAAAATAGGGGAACCCAAAAAAATAACAAGCTAGGGCTTCCAATATCGAAGGTAACTATGAAGCTGATCTAGGTGGATATCGGTGGCCACCCACCTTTTCCGACTGGCTCAAAACAGATTTCTGGCAATTTTGGCAATTTACTATTTTTAGCAAGTTTTAACTTTCGGGGCCATTTTGATGGCCTAATGAAGGTTTTTCAAGATCTAGGTTTTCAATGATATTCAAAGGTATGATTTAGCCCCCAAAATTAATCTCCTCAATGATACCTTTCCAACGAGCTATCATACGCCTAAAACGGAGATCGTATGCAAAAGTTACGACCCCGGGAAGTTGATGTACTAACTTACCCAAACGGAGCCCACATGACTTTTGGCGCTTCATCTTCTAGGGTTAGGTTTTTGAATGTCTAGGGATTTTGGCATTCCTGTTTATTTTAAAAATTCCTTTAGAACCTCATTGTAATCATCTTCTTGTGAATGCGAGTAGCCGTCACATCTCTTCTCAGAGATAAGCTACCACCATTCTAGCGAGTCTTTCACTCTGTATTTTTACAGTCTCTGTATATTTCTTTCATTAATAGAAATCATGTATTACTATATATCTGTGTTTATGGTTTCATCTCTGATACATTTATGTTATATTATTGAAGATATGTGATATCTCTGTGCATTTCTTTATTATATCTTCGATCTCATTTCGTGCCAAAAATAATTCGGATCAGAAGCTCTTTTATTTTTTTTAATATGTATTAAAAATAGTTTAAATCAAATAGGGAAATATTGAAATAATTAGTAGAATGAAATCACATACCTAAAATTTATTTTGAATTACTGAGAGGGGGGTTGAATCAGTAATAGAGCAATTCAATCATTTTTAACCACAAAATGTAAGTTTTATATCAATGTGGCATTATCATCCAATAGTTGCAGAGTAAATAAATAATGAACAAATGATCAATCATAAACATACACAATACACTAGTGTTTTTACGTGGAAACACAAAGAAGGAGAAAACCACGTAATGTTTTTTCTTATATGTCTTTAAGAATTACATTCATTGGAAGCACCAACTTCCTTTGCTTTCTAGATGCAACTAGAAGGAGGCTCCAACCCCCTAGTTTCTTAGGATACAACCTGAGGGAAGATCCAACTCCCCAACTCTCTGGATACAACTAGAAGGAGGCTACAACCCCCTATGTTCTCTGGCTACAACTGAAAGGTGGCTACAACCACCTTTCCTTTCCCTATCCAACCGCCCTAACGTAGAAGTAGAATGATGTAACCACTAGCACAATATCACTGTGAGATATACCACACTGTAAACCTATACCAATCAACCTATAATCAACATGTACCATAAACAAGTGCATCAACCATGCACCAATCTATACCTCAACATGTACCATCAACGAGTGCATCAACCATGCACCAAATATGTATCAATCATGCATCAAATACACATAAACTATGACTCGTCAATATGTACCATTATCATCAACTATACACTTCATGTATGTGCCAACTCATCAACTACTTGTCTCAAACATGTAACTCAACCATATACCAGTATAACCATCAAAATTTCTCTAGCAATACATCACATTATCCATAACCAAATACCATAAACCATTACATCAAACCATGTGCCACAACCTCATTTTTATACAACCTCTATCTGTGACATACCTCAACCAAAATCCCTCATCAATTTCATCATCCAAATCTAATTTATAACTCTGTAATAGACCTGTTGTATATGATCACATACCTGCAAACCTTCCTTAACTTTAACAACAAAAGACTAGCATTTTATCAAACTTTACTTTCGTATCACATGACTAATTTTGGATTAGTCAACAACCCTAACTTGAAATAATCATAACTATGAACCTGTAATGAATAAAGATCTGAAAATGGTACACAATTTTCTTCAGTGTCTTTTATGCAATTCCTCCAAATTTCGCTACTTGGAACCTCTCAAAAAATGAGTTATAGAAAAAATGGCATACCTTGTTGAATTCTTGATTATTCTAGAGATCAAACTTGTAGAGAATTCCCCGCATGGAATATTTTTTTTTTATATATGAACATAGTACAAATCATAATACATATTTTAATCTAACCATTACATTTGGTCTTACTGAATTTGGATCTTTTATGAAGAAGTTATGACATTTTTACCCGAAACACCTATTTTAGACTAGTTTCAAGACTAGCCACAAACCTTATTTTCCACAGAGTGTAACTCCAAAAATTCAACGACCCACAAGCTGAAATTTTTATCACAACTACTTGGATATGTTTCCTCAATGGACACTCAATTTGAAGGTCTGAAGGATTCTAGAAAAATATTTATTGCAAAAATGGTGAGATGACCTGTAAATAACATACCTTAGAAAGCATCATCAAAAGAATTTATCCTCCCTTGTGTTTCATCCTTATTTACTTCACCTTCCCTCTGAAATTCATCTTAGGTATCATTTTGTTATGTTATTCACTTGTAAATATTCAATATTATCAAGTGTGATTAAAATGAGAGAGCCTTTCCTCTTATTTATACTTTCATGTAGCTTCCACAAGGGGTTACCTTTTAACCATCTTAACCCACTTTCCTTATTTTAGGGTTAACCCACTTCTAACAACTTGTCCACTTAGTATTTTCTCCATTAAATTTATTATTTAAATAATTTCTTTTGTATCCACTTTTGCTTATAGTACACTCATCACTTCACTTTATTATTTACCTTCTAAAATCTCTTAAACCACTTTCCTTATTTTAGGGCTAACCCACTTCTAACCACTTGTCCACTTAGTAATTTCTCCATTAACTTTATTATTTAAATATTTTATTTTGTATCCACTTTGACTTATAGTACACTCATCACTTCACTTTATTATTTAAATAATTTCTTCTTTGAAACCACTTAACTACTTTGACCTTTTGGGTCTTCTAGATGACGAATGAGGCTTCTCCAACTTCACATGGCCATAACTCTGTAACCATGAGGAGTTATGTGACGTTCCACATACCACCAGAAATGGAATGACATGTACTATCCATCTAGAATAGTCTTACCTGCAAATATATCAAAACTTGTACCATTATCCATAAAAAAAACTTNTGTTATTTTATTTATGTTGGCTTTAGGCCATTAGTTGTAATTATACCTCCTAGTCTCCTATATATACCAAGGAGACATTTTCATTTTGAATCATCTTGTACTTGAACATTTAAGTGGAGTAAAATGAGGTTTCCCCCTCGAAGAGGCTTATTATCTGAAATTATCTCTTTTTCAAGGCGTTGAGTACTTTTTCTGAGGTTTTTCTATGCTATATTGATATTTGGTTCTTAGCACTAGTATTCATTGTAATTCCAAAACTTTCACCGCCAACCCTTTGTGCTAGGTCATACTTTCCCAACTTCAGATGTATCAATGAGTACTTGCAATAAGCCTTACACAACAATAGATATTCAATATGCTCAAGTGTGATTAAATGAGAGACTTTTTTATCTTATTTATACTTTCATGTAGCTTCCTCAAGGGGTTAACTTCTAACCATCTTAACCCACTTTCCTTATTTTATGGCTAACCCACTTCTAACCACTTGTCCACTTTACTTAACCACTTTCCACAATTGATAGGTTATCCATTAACTTTATTATTTAAATCATTTCTTTTCCATCCAGTTTGACTTATAATACACTCATCACTTCACTTTATTATTTAAATAATTTCTTCTTTGCAACCACTTTCACTACTTTGACATTTTGGGGCTTCTAGATGACTCATGAGGGTTCTCCAACTTCACATGGACATAACTCTCTAACAGTGAGGAGTTATGTGATGTTCCACATACCATCAAAAATGGAATGACATGTACTATCCATATAGAATAGTATTACCTACAAATATATCAAAACTCATACCATTATCCATCAAACAAACTTGGGTCCATTACCCAAACCTTTGTGCTACCAGAATTTGCTACCAGAATTTATTCAAGGGTTGACATCAATGAAAACCAACCCAATTAATCAATAATATCCCCCCTTTGGCATTGATGAAAACACTCTGATGCAATACTGAAGTCATATCACTCATGTTCCCCCTGTGATCATTGCTCCCCCTGGAACCATGCCTCTGTGCTCTGCATCTGATAAATATCTCCCCTTTTGTCATCAATGGCAAAGGTATCTTTCCATCTGGGGATTCTCCTCCTAATTGAATTGTCCTTGAGGATACTCCCCCTGAATGAACTCTTCCTGAAATTGATCTCCCAACCTGAACTGTCCTCCTTATGGTGCTTCCTCATGTACATCTAAGACATATAAGATAATCATTCAAAAGCATTAATTTTGGAGTAGAAATTACTCTGATTCTTTCGAAAAGATACTCAAAGGCTTCCCATGGAAGTGTTTTTGTAAATATGCCTGCCACTTGTTCTTTTGTGCCCACATATTCAACTCTGATGTTCTTCTCTACAACTTGTTCTCGTAGAAATTGGTACTTTATTAGAATGTGCTTCATCTTGGAGTGCATCACCGAGTTCTTTGAGATATTGATGGTGCTTGTATTGTCACAATAGATTGGAATGGGCTCATCATACTCAACCTATATATCTATCTGAGTTTGTTTCATCCATATAACCCATGTACAAAATGTTTCTTCTACAATATACTCTGCTTCGACTGTAGATAAAGACACTGATGATTTTTCTTGCTTAGACAAGATACTAAACACTCACCCAAGTAGAACATTACTCCACTGGTGCTTCGTCGGTCATCAATGAAACCTGCCCAATATGCATCTGTGTAGGAAATAAGTGATATGTCCTTTCCTTTTGAATACCATAATCCAAACTCTTTTGTTCCATTGAGATATCTGAAAATCCTTTTCACTACTAAAACATGTGATTCCTTTGGTGATACTTGAAATTGTGCCGCATGTACATCTTCCTTCATTACATCTGCTTTGGATGTTGTCACATATAGTAAGCTACCAATCATTGACCTGTATTGCCTCTGGTCTATAGACTTTGAATCATCATCTTTGCTCAACTTGCAACTGGTTTTCATAGCAGTGGTAACTAGTTTGCAATCTTCCATTCTGAACTTCTTTAACATTTCTCTAATATACTTAGTTTGAGAAATAAAAATTCCTTGGTTTCTTTGACATATCTGAAGCCTTAGAAAGAAGGATAGTTCTCAAAGTAATGACATTTCCAATTCATTCTACATATCCTTTGAAAATTTCTAGCTTAACCTGTCATCATTACTTCCAAAAATAATATCATCAACATCAACTTCAATTAAAAAGATACTATCTCGACACTAGTGCATATGAGCGGATTATTCCACAAAAATTTTCCACGTTTCCATTACTTTCATTTTTATTTTAAATTGGGCGGGATTTTTGTCGCTATATCGACGAAATTTCATCACTATAGCGATGATTATTGCATACCTCAAAATACATCTGCTAACACACATATCTTGCAATGGCTAGTTGACTTTTTGTGGGTCAACTCAGGCATTTTCATTGTTATATCAACGATACTCGATCGATATATAACTGACTTTAAGAGACTTGGTGACACATTTGCTATAGTTTCGACATTTTCCGTGGCTTTTGTTTGAGCTGTTTATTTTTTCCGTCACCCACCAGTTGAACAAATCCAATTCTTGATCTACATAGCTCGGATTTTGAACTTGCAAGGTTAGTATGTTTTTTTATTTATGTACTCATTTAACTTGCAAATTTTTGTTGAAATGAAATTTCATGTAGCTTGTTTTTTCCTTGATAATATATTATATGTGAAGTACTATATTTCAAAATACTTATGTCATTGGTTTTTGGATCTAGATAGTATATTCTATGGAAATTCATGTGAAATTTTAAGAAAAATATTTTCCGAAGAAGTATTTTAAGAAGAGGGAAAATTACTCCATCAATAAGTCAATTCAAACATTAAAAACATATGTCATTATATTCAATCTAGATTAATTTAATGAGCCTACAATTCCTTATGTAAATTTAATCCTTATTACAAAACCACCAACTCATAACAACCTTACCGTTTGGACTAATGTTTGAAATAGAAAGTGGAAAAAAATCCTCTTAGGTCTAATCCTATCCCTAAGCGACCTTGTTAGCTCTATAACTTTTGTGTTTCTATGATGTTGTGCCTGTATATATTAATGTCATATATTTAGTCTAGTATTAGGTTAGGTTAGTCATATAAAATTGTATTTTTATGTGAAGTTGTTTCTCTCATTTTTTTATAATCACACACAATTCTAGATGTAGTGATTAAGTCTAGTTTGTAGTTGATGTAATTTTTTTATACATTGTTAATAAGGAGTAACTAAACTATAAAAATTTCATGATGAAATCTACGATAACATGATGAAATCTACTAATCAGACAATGAAAAATGAAAACATGCCAAAGTGTCTTAGAAAATAAAATTGTGACCATTGTATGTAGCTGCAAATCAACACATCATAATTTAAACCAACCAAACCCAATTGTGGATGACAAGTGGATGACATTCTTGTTTTAGTGGTGAATTTCAAAGATTGATATTTTCTCTAAAAAACAACTTAGAGGCTAGTGTATGGTGTCGATTGATTCAAGTTTGAGAAATTTTGACCCCTTTTGTTAAATGGTGTGTAATTATTTTCCATGGTGATTTCAGTACACACTACTCTAAAGTACAAATTCTTGCATATCGATCGTAATAGTTAATCCATAATAATAATAATAAAGCATGTTGAAATGTCTTAGAAGAAATAATTGTCATGATTGTAGGTCACTGTAAATAAACATATCATAATCGAAAGGAGTAGCTAAAATATAAAAATTTGACAACTTATTGTTTGGTATGGTGTAGGTAAGACAATTACTTGTCAGTACAAAGATTTGTCACTATGAACAAAAATGACAGGAAGATTGCTCGGTTAAGAGAGGCAATAGAGGTGAGGGGCGATCGAAAATGTTATTGCCCTTTCTATGATTGCAGGGGATTGCAAAGAAAAAGACTTTTAAAAACAGCAACTGAAAGATAGTGTAGAGAGAAGGGGCACGTTGAAGGGGGTTATGAATATCATCCCTTGGTAAGAGGATTCAATATTTAATGTATTCTCTGTAGTAGTCATCATGTCATGAATTTTAGTAATATTTCTTATCAATATTTTTGTATTTTCTATACACACTAACTTTTCTACATTGTTTTTAAATATATAGACGATGCCCCCAAAATGTCGACCTCCAGAGAATTATTTTCCAAGTGCTAGCAGAAATTCTCCTTTATAGGGTGATGAACTTCAAGATCAGAATATCGAAGTTGTTGATCAAGTTATTAATGATGATATGGATGGAGATAACATTAGTGATTCAAATCAGGAAGATGAGATACATAGATTGATCCAAGCCACATTTACTCCAATGGATGAGGACAACCAGGATGATAGTCATGATGTTGATCCTATAATTAAGAAGTCACGTCAACCTCTTTATGAAGGCTCAACAACAAATACTCTATCTACTATATTGTTGTTGGTGAACTTGAAGGTTTTTAATGGTTTATCAAACACATGCCACACACAGATACTAAGGTATTTAATTTGTTAACTATTCATGCCTGCATGTTCACAAATACTTAAAAGGTTCAATTTTTTCCTATATTGCTATTGTTTTCTAATTTGTAAATTAGTATGGATGTGATATTGATGATTAATATTGTTTACATTAACTTATTGTTTTGAATTTTGTAGATTCTTAGGTGAATTTCTATTACCGATGTCAAATATTTTTCCATGCACATATCGAGAAATATCTATGATTATGAAAGAAATTGGAATGGAGTATCAGGCTATTGATGCATGTCCTAATGATCATATCATAAACTATTGACAATATGCATTAGAAAATGAATTCCCACAATGTCAAATAAGTAGATAT
>JASDQU010100757.1:27344-38495 GCA_032191745.1 Picea mariana | reverse complement strand
TCTTAAACCACTTTCCTTATTTTAGGGCTAACCCACTTCTAACCACTTGTCCACTTAGCAATTTCTCCATTAACTTTATTATTTAAATAATTTATTTTGTATCCACTTTGAATTATAGTACACTCATCACTTCACTTTATTATTTAAATAATTTCTTCTTTGCAACCACATGACTACTTGAACCTTTTGGGGCTTCTAAATGACTCATGAGGATTCTCCAACTTCACATGGCCATAACTCTCTAACCATGAGGAGTTATATGATGTTACACATACCATCGGAAATGGCATGACATGTACTATCCATATAGAATAGTCTTACCTGCAAATATATTAAAACACATACCATTATCCATAAAAAAAAACTTGGTTCCATTACCCAAACCATTGTGCTACCAAAATTCGCTATTGGACTTTCTTCAAGGGTTGAAATCAATGACAACCAACCCAATTAATCAACAATTTCTTCTTTGCATATTTGTATGTTCCCTATGGATCCCTTCTAAATTTTTCTCTTCAAAAAAATCTACCCACTTCAAATTCTTTCTTGGTAAATCTCTCTTCCACAAATATTTCTTCTAAATTCTGCCAAAAAAATGAAATAATGAATAGTGTTTTAATTTATAAACAAATACATTTCGAAAAGAGAAATTCCCTCTCTTTTTTCATTATGTTTTTTCACTGTGTATAGCGTATCATTGCGCTACAAAGTGCATCGATACATTTTGTATGTAGAAGCACTTAGTAAACCATATATTTAAAAAATTAAATTTGTCGTCAAACCAGTGTGTCACAGAGATTAATGCACTCGGGTGTGTATATAAGTAAAAACGCATTGACACCAATTTTATCAAAAAAATAGAAATGTAAACCTCCACTATTAAAATTTACAGATATTTTATTTTTTGGAGGTTCTAACAAAGGTCATGGTTTGGTCTGTTTCATAATGTAGCACACCAGTGCATAAGAAAATAATTAAAATCATAGATAACTTTTAATATCAAATTCATGCATGTATTGATGATGGTTTTGGCTCAAATGCAGGGAAAAGAAGGTTATAATATCAAACGGTCAATACTTTAGATTCCATCTCATTCCATATCGCTACAAGTTTGACAACTTCTCTCACACTGTTTGAAGTAAGTCTATATTTTATTTATAATTCATTTGTCTGATTGAATTAATTTCATTTATGCACATGCATTTGAATAATTGTTCATTGAATTTTGTAACATCATAAATTAGGATCGAGTTCGGATGAGCAAGATATACCACCAGTGCCAAAATTTCACAAGCTCTTATTAGGATAAATATATCGTAGGAAATGTTTTGATGAAAATGGATAGCTTCTTTACCCTACCAATTGTAACATGACATCTTCTAGTAACCTGCAGCATGGGTCAATGATATTACATTGTGAATTGGATCTCTTTTATGACACGCCATTGGTATGTGTTTTTTTAAAATGAATAGGTTTGAATAATAACCCTCAACATGTCACATTGTCCCAGTATATTAATGATCGACTACACAAATTTGATGGTCTAATACCTCCCACTGTGGTAAAAAATCCAATAGGTGATATAGAAAAGACATGTAGGAACTCTTCCATATTCTCCTTTTTTGAAAAATTGGAAGCCAGATCAACTATGTTTCATCCTAAATTGGCCATCATGTCTCCTTCTGTTGATTCAACGGATAGTTCTTATAGTGAACCAAAGTATGATATCGATACTACCCAAAACATCACTACTAGGAGATCCAAAAATTTGCATGAGCTAAGAGAAAAAAAAATCTAAGTACACACCAAAGTTTGTTCAATTATTGGAAGGTAGCTTGATGACTTCTCTCTTCATATACATCTGCAAAGTAAATACCAAACCTGTTACAACAGAGTTTTGTATCGCACTTGGCCATCTTCTATGCATGTACCCGATCTTGGAACCGAAATCTCTTTTTGTGGTAATAGTTATATGATTTCCAAGTCTAAAATAGATGTTGCAAAACTTGGGTTCTTTATCCTTTCACATGTATCCATTCCTCCCAAATAATCAGTGGCACTTATGTCATTTTTCGGTTCTCTTTATAGTCGATCTGATTACTTGAATATTGTTAAATACAAACATAACATTTCCATGTATAGTATGTGCATCAATGGTTATGCTTCTAGACACTTTAACAAGAAAAACTCATTATATAATATCAACGGTCATCCACGAACTCATGGGAACATTGTAGGGTTCATAAATAGTTTCAGGGCCTCATTATTTAGTGCAAATTGTTCCTTTGATGAATACTCCAATGGCATATATTTATTTTTGAAAAGGAAAGCATCCAAATTTGTTGTTGTGCATGCAATACGTAGTTTAATCTCTTAGTGACGAGTTGTTAACAAACTATAACTTTCGTAGGCCACCAATCGCTCATCAAAAACACCTTGCTTTGGATCTACTTTTAGACGTCCCCTTGGGGCATAAGAAAAAGATGATTGAGCAATTGTATTTTTGGATTTTCAATGGAACTAGTGTAAATGTATTGCTTAATTCAACATTTGTTTTATAAAGTGGTTGGTTGCATGTTATAATCATTACATCAAGATGAGAAATAACTATATATAACTTCTACACATGGACTTTTGTTTATTTTGTTTATTGAGTTTGTTTTATATTTTTTATATTTTTAAATATTAATTTAATATTCTTTTAACCTTAACAAATTAATTAATGTATTCACTAACGAAATCAAATACTAACATTTCCTTATGAGGAGATTCATAATTAAGTTGGTGGTGAAGAAAAAAATCATAAAGTCATTTAAAGAAAATTGTGTATATTAAAATTCATCACTATTAATGATTTCATTTTCATATTTAATAATTATATATATTTTTAAATTCATATTTAAAATTCATTATTATTATTAATAAAAAAATCATATTTAATATTATGATTATAATAAAAAAAATTAAATACAACAATTATAAATTTAATTATGAACAATCATTATAATGTTATTAATACAATAAATGAGAAAGTAACATTTCATAAAAGTAATTTTTCTTTGGAAACATGTTTAATCAACATATTTGTATCTTGTTGGAAATTAAATAATTCACTTTGAAGAATAATTAAATATTATATGGCATTAACAGTTACAAGTTTTCACAATTACAATCCAAAGTAAACAATTTCATAAAACTAAAGTTAAACATTATATGGAAACTCTAAATTCTAATGAGTGATACATCTTAAATTTAATTTTAAAACAAAGAAATCATTAGCATACTTATAATACATTTTATAAATCAAACAACAACAACATGATTTGAAAAAATACAATATGCATGTGTGTTACATTGTTTATAGTGAACCAATGTGATTGAAAATGCATTGGTATGGTTGTTACGTAAAAATGCTATCGAGAAACAGTTTAATTGACAAACTATGTATGCAAATTTTCACAATTAAAGTTTTGCAAAGATTGTGCTTTGTGAAGGAAATCACTCTTTAGTTCCTCTCTGCGAGAAAAACAGGATCGCAGAGCAATAAAATAAAACAAATGCGGAAATAAAACATAGAAGATACACAATATAATAGAGACACAGATATACCTAGTTCACCTAGTGTGGGATACGTCCACCAGAGAAATTTCTAGGTCCTTCATTTATTATTATCCAGCAAATGAAGGGATACAACCTACAACAAACCCATTATAACTTCCTCTTCTTTCTCTCACAGTATCCTCTCTCAGAATACAATATTCGCCATGATACATAGCCGCAATACATTTCCCTCATAAAAGAGGGTTGCCTTCTAGGGAAAAAAACCCTAATATAACCTCTATCGTCAGATCTGCAACCTTATAATAAACAGTCCAGATTTACTATGAAATTACAATATACATTTACAAGGCAATTTTTCTTTCAGGGGCTTCTCTCAAGAACCCCCGCAGAGGGGGTAACCCCCCCATTCACTCCCCCGTGTGAGAAGTGTACATTCTTTTGAGGTGTAAAGTCTTCATGGGGTATAAACACAACTGAAAACAAAGACCTCTGAATCAGGAAGATAATCAGTCTCCACAACCAACAATCTTCCACTTGGAGACTGATATCAACAACTCCACCACGGGTGTATCTATTGGACTATGATACTTCTTGGACCTGGAAAATTTATCATCTTCATCTTCATTCTTGAAGACCAACTGAAACTGAGAAGGAAATCAGTTTCTCCCTGGTTACTCCCTTTGTTAACATGTCTGCATGATTCTAGTTAGTGTGTATCTTTTCCAAATTCAAATGTCCATCTTCCAAGATGAATCATATGAAATGGTACCTGATTTGTATATGCTTAGTATTCGAATGGAAGGCTGAGTTCTTTGCAATATGAATGGCACTCTCATTGTTAGAGTACAACCTATTATTCTCCTTCTTCTTTCCCAATTCCTCCTTAAACCTTTGTAACCAAATAATTTCTTTACTAGCCTCTATAGCAGAAACATACTCTGCTCTTGTTTTCGAAAGTGAAACAAACTTTTGTAGTTTTGAAATCGAACTTACTAATGTTCCACCTACAGTAAAAACATACCCTCTGGTGCTCATCCTACTATATTTATCACCTACAATATCTGAATCAACATATCCTTATAGAACAGTGTCTGGAACTTCAAAACGTAATGCATGAGTAGCAGTACCTCTGAAATATCGGAGAATCCATTTTACTGCCTCCCAATGTTCTTTACCTAAATTGTTCATATACCTGCTCACAACTCCCACTGCATGTGCAATATCGAGTCTTATGCAAACCATTGCATACATCAAGATGTCAATTGCTAATGAATAAGGGACCATGGACATGTATTCTATCTCCTCATGTATCTTGGGACACATTTTCTTAGTTAATTTGAAATGGCTAGCCAAAGGTGTACTAACTAATTTTTCATTTTGCATTCTAAACCTCGCCAACACCTTCTCTATGTACTCACCCTGAGAAAATGTCAATTTGCAATTTTTCTTGTCTCTTGTTATTCTCATACCAAAACTTTTCTTTGCAACACTCAAATCATTCATCATAAATGAATTAGATAATTTCTTCTTCATCACATTTATATCCTGCACATTAGACCATGCAACAAGCATGTCATCTACATACAATAGCAAGATAATATAGCTTCCATTTTCTAGCCTTTTAAAATAAACACAGTGATCAAAATGACATCTACTATAACCTTGTTATGTCATAAACCTGTCAAACTTAAAATACCATTGCCTTGGAGATTTCTTTAGGCCATACAATCTCTTCTTCAACCTGCATACTAAATTATCCTTCCCTTTGACCTCATATCTCTATGGTGGTTGCATATAAATCTCTTCCTCCAAATCCCAATGGAGAAAAGTTGTTTTTACATCTAACAGTTCAAGATACAAATATTCTACTGCCACAAGACTTAAAATAGTCCTAATTGAAGTCATTTTAACATCAAGAGAAAATATTTCATCAAAATCTATACCTTTATTTTGTGCAAACCCCTTTACAACAAGTCTATCCTTGTACCACTTTTTTCCTCCATCTTCTTCCTTCAACCTGTAAACACATTTATTTTGCAATGTTCTTTTTTCCTGTAGGAAGCTAAACCAAGTCCCAAGTTTGGTTATTTACCAAGGAATCCATTTCCTCTTTCATTCCTTGCTCCCACTTCTTTTTGGTGTCTACCTGCATTGCCTCTTCATAACATTCTGGTTCACTAGAATCAGACAACAATAAATAATAGAATGAAGGAGAGTATTGTTCAGGGGGTCTACTTAACCTAGTATATCTTCTAACAACACTTGTAGGAGATTGAGGTACTTGTCACTCCTTTTTTTGTACATTTTGATTTTCTAGTACCTTTGGAATTTCTTTTTCAGTGATCTCATCATTGGTGTGGTTGTTACGTAAAAATGCATCGAGAAACAATTTAATTGACAAACTATGTATGCAAATTTTCAAAATTAAAGTTTTTCATAGGTTGTGCTTTACGAAGGAAATCACTCTTTAGTGTCTCTCATCATTTAGTGCATGAACTCTATCCTATGTCACTTCCTCGGTGCTCTGCCTCGCATCTCCTCCTCCGTGGACTACTCGATTTTCTCCAAGATACCATCCTCGTCATTCTTGTATCCATAATATGATCTGACATCAATTTGCTTGTAAATTGTTTACCTACACCTCCTCTTATTTTCCTCAAGGGGGTTTATCGAATAGATATTTTAGGATGGGGGGGAATTTTGTAGCCCTTAAGTATCTATAATTGGTTCCCTTTCCAATGGCACCAAGAACAACATCTTCATTCTCTTCCAAGTTCATCATCTTGGCCCCTACTTTGGCATAGTTATAATTGCCAAGCTCTATGATCAGATCTTCCCAATACCCCTTTTCCTTGTTCAGCCAGAAAGGACCTTGGTGAATGTCTTAATTATAACACTGTGTCAACCTCAAGAATGTCCTAACGTCTATATTGTATATTTAATAGAAGTTAAGAAGCACATTTGGAAAACAACAATTGATCCGTGAGCTTTGTCAGCGTGCCTTATCATTAAATATTAAACATTACCTTGTCCTCGACCTGCTCCACCATGAGATCCTCACCCATGTACTTACTAATAAGTTCATGTTTCTTCTTCTTCACGACCATGTGCTCAATCATTTTCTCATCCAAAATGGGCACATGGGAAACAAACTCTCACTCTCTTTGTTGTTTGTTTTCCTTGTCTTGCTCTCCCATTTTTCTTTCTGCATCCTCATCTTCCTTGAATAGAACCAAATTAATGGCAACAACCTTCCTTCTCTTGATTGTCAAGCTAGCCTCCCACTAGATAGACTCTATCCTCTGCCACTCCCTTATCTCTCTAGCTCACATCTCCTCCTCTACGGATTGCTCGACTTTCTACAAGATATCATTCTCTTCATCTATGTCTCCATAATAACTGGCATCAATTCTCTTGTAAATTTCAGACCTAGACCTCATCTTCTTCACCTTGAGGGGATTATCAAATAGCTCTTTGACGTTGGGGAGGAATTTCTCAGCCGCACTTGTACAATTGGTTTCTAGAAGATTCTAACATGCTATATTCCAACAATCAATTCCTTTTAGTTATTTTTTTTATTGAGAAGTAACTTTTCATTCTTCACATTGGAATTACAATTCCAAAATCTAATTAGAGGCTAACTTGTCATTCTCTTCCATTGTTTTCCTAGGATTTTTTTGAAATCTAGGTTTCTCCCTCATGGATTTCAATTTTTCATCTATGGCATCTTTCTTCAAACTTGTTAATCACACATCAAGTCTCAGCACAATTTCACCATGTATTACGATGTTAATCTCCAAAATTATAGTTTGATGGGAGTGTGAATGAGTTGAGAGTTCACCATACATTATCATGTTAATCTCCAAAAACTCTAGTTTAATGGGGTGTGAATGAGTTCAAAGCATAATCCAAATCAAAAAACTATTTGACTTAGGAGGAGCCCCAATCAACAAAAACATGTCATAACTATAAGTTGAACCTAAGTGGAGAGGATAACATTACTCATGTCAACCACATATACTAGACCCAATTAACTATATCTTATGTTTTATATTTATTTTTTTAATAATTGATTTTTTTTCATAGTGATTACATTAATTTAAAATCTTTATAATATTTTTTATTATAGTATGTATTCTCTTATGTTATTGATTTCATTACATTATTTGGATATATATGTGGATGGTGAGGTATCTCTTACGGTGAAAGGATGGGTTTATCATTTGCATATGCTTGGGAAATCAATATGGTATGTTTACGCATTTCTTTTAGGTGATAAACTCTCAAAATGAGAACCAAAGGAACCTCATCAAATCATTTCTATATTTTATTATAATATTTTATATATATAATATTTTTTTTTGTTAACAATCATATTTCTCTTTTTTAATATAAATTGGATGACCACTAGTTTAGATTCCTCTTAAACGTGAATCTATCAAGTATAGAAAGGGATCAAATTTCTTAAGTATAAATTATTTTATCATTTAATTCCATGTCATATATAAATTCCTTCATATTAAATGAAAAAAACATTACACCTTAACAAATTTAATCTCTAAATGAAAAAAACAAATACACCTTAATAAATTTGATTCCATGTCATGTATAAATTCCTTCATATTAAATGAAAAAAATATTACACCTTAACAAATTTAATCTATAAATGAAAAAAAATACACCTTAATAAATTTGACAACATCTCCCTTAACACTGGGTTCCAGAGAACCTCGCTACTCTCAATGCAATAACCATATGCTATGCTCATCAATGAGAGGTGATTAAGATCACCAGCTAAGACAAATTCTACCCCTCAGCAATCAGAACATCAGAATTACCATCAGCTAATAATTGATGTTGTTATAAAACACATGTATTGAACAAAACAAATTTCCCTCCTTCCCATTCAAAAATATCCCCTAAATTAAACTTCATCGAATTATTAGAAAGGTTGTGTACATATTCAAAAGTAGTAAATCCATGAGTAGATGATAATGCAAACAAGCACTGCCTAGAAGCTGAAATAAGGCCTCTAGAAATTTAGAGACAGTTGTAATAGCATATTTGTTATCAGTAGAAGTCATTTTGAACTAATGCAATCAAATACTTATTCATAATTTCACTTATCCAATTATCAAACTTTCAGATACTGGCACTCTACTCCTAAACTAAAGTGACCTCTCATGAGATAGTTTGCAAGATTATTATTATTGCATTCGTGTGCAAAAGTTCAAGTATGAGTTCAAGAATCATAAGTATTCCATTTTAAAAACTCATGGAGATCACAAATATAGGTTTCAAAATCCCATGCCCTGGTACTCCAGACTGACCTATTAGGAGGTAGAATAATGATGGAAATTCAAAAATAAAAATCCCATGCTCTGGTACTCCAGCCTGACCTATTAGGAGGTAGAATAATGTTGGAAATTCAAAACATCACTATCTATTTTCAATGCAGCATGCCTCATTCAAAACATTAACATATGTTTTTGTGATATGGATTACAAAACTTCAATTTTACATGAACACAATTTTAGATTATAAGGAAGACAAATTTGATACAAACTTAAACTTGTTGGGTAGCGGAATAAAAACAGAGCATAAAACCATAGAATAAATGAGCAAGATAAAACACACATTAAACCAAGAACAACAATCCCATAATTGACATAGTGATTTATGTGGAAACCCAGTGAGGGAAAAAACCATGAGAAATGATAATCGGTATTCTTTTATTCAGGGAAGAATTACAATCACCAACCCAGGCATACAACCATCCTCTCCTCTCATACACACAACACCTCAGTATTGTGTCTTGATCTCACACACTCACTACACATTTCACTCACCCCTCTATGGGTATGCTCGCATATATAACATCTATCACTCAGTTATAGAAACTAATCATGAATAGATCACATAGTTCCATGAACATTTCATAAATAGATTGCATGCATGTGCATTAACATAGTTGCATGCATGTGCATGTGAACACATGAGGAAATTCGTTGGCATGTTTCCAACAATCTCCACCTTGACAACAATTTACCTGATATATCATGCCCTTAATTCATCATCTTTTCTGCAAGAGAATCCAAACACCATCACAACTCTTCAACTTCTCTAACAATATTGTTACATGAACATGCCTGCACGATTCACTCCAATATGGACCATTCTGTCTCCATCAATAACCTGTCTAATAAATTGTTGGCTATCGGAAGTCACCCCTGGATTGCTAGCAGGAGCAGAGCCCGACGCCCATCAGATTTAATGTCACGATTAGTTCTTAAAGGGTGATCAAATGGAGGAAAACTTAGAACAACACGATCTCAACTCGGAAACTAGACTAGGCATGCATGAACGAGTGAGGTCTTGATAAACTCCAAGCAGTGAGTCGTAGTAAAAGGGTGAGCAGGTGGAAGACTTATGCAAGAAAAGTGCAGTGGTCTACAATAAACATCAGGTTCATCAGAGACTAGAGAAGAAGTGCATTCAAACGCAAAATCCTTTTACATTCAAACACAAAAACCAGAGAGTACAAGAATGCCACAACAAATCCTTTATCATAGCATAACTGCAACAATCCACGTGAATCCTTCACTGTGAACACTCAAGCATGAGATGAAACAAAGATGGAAGAAAGGAGAACTGTTTGTTATAAACCAAGAAGTCTCAAACATAGAGGCATAACCAGGAAACCAGAATATTTGCTGAAACTTTTAGTCGGGAGCTTAGCTCTACCATCGATAGATACAAAAATGGAAAAAATGCCTACATATACTCAAAATAACAACAGCAACAAGATCGAGAAAATGCATTGAAGGCTTTGCGTCTGCATGGCTTCTGACAGTCTCCAGCCGCAATCTTTGAATAATCGTGCAACTTATGGCAGACGCGATTGATCTTCTGACAGTTACATCGGTGAACTGACGTGCTTTAAATTCATTGCAGGACGTCCCCATTATGGCGGAGACGATGTCTAACCACCCTCAACCGCCTCAATAACTGCTTCTTGGGATTTAGAACGGCCAGGCCAACTCAGCATCTTGGGATAGGGAAGACTTCTCGCGCTGCCACCTAGAACAACCGAATAGCTTGAGGGACGGACATGAGGGCCAGCGCGGAGGACATGGTGTATGGTAGGAATGATGGCATCCAGGCAGACGGGGAGAAGACGGGAGAACGAACTCACCTTCGGGTGAGAAACTGATATGGAAAGGAACGGGACGCGTGGTAGGAAATGAGCAGATGGTGGGAAGGAAGGAGAGCCACGCGGACCAAAGAGGAGAGGTGAGTGGATGACACATGGCAGCAGAGGAAAGGTGGAAGGAAGGGTGAAATGACAGGAGGAGGGCCCACACTGGTTAAGCACAGGGTAACTGAGAGGAACGGGGATACACGAGCATTGTTGATCTAGGCACTACGATCGTGGCCGTCGGGAAGCTGCACATGGGATTTCGGACCCCCCCCACTCCGTTTAAAGGTAGAAAGGCGGGGGGGGTCCAAAATGCTCTTCATCGCCGTTGATCCGAGCACGCTAATCTGAACCGTCGGAGAGGTTCTCCCCCTATCTCGGACCCCCCCCCC